>PVKB01001710.1:322758-371163 GCA_004027205.1 Ctenodactylus gundi | reverse complement strand
TCTAAGGTTTTAAAAATTTATTTAAGTGTAATTGATAATCCATTTTTTTCGGTAACTACTATTTTATCTTCAAACATTACTTGTCAGCTAAATTATATCAAATCGGTTTAAAATATTTTAATATAGAAACTGTATCTTTAGAATAAGCCAAAAATTGTCTGAGGTTTATTTTTAAGTGTATTTTTTTTCCTTGAAGTTATCTGTGTAATTTAGGGATATTTTAATCTGATTGCTTCTATAATTTTATTAAGAGCTGGACTTTCAATTGTTAGAGAATATTGAACTACTGATAGACTCCATGAAGTAAGGAAACCAAGGACGTTTCTCTTTAGGTTTAGGATTAGTATATTACATTCTTCTAAGAATGAGATTGTTTTCCAAAGTTTCAAATTGATTTTCATAATGTTGTCCTTAATTTCTTGTTTATAACTCTACAATCTTATTCCATTTTTCTCTTATTATTCGTGTCTTCTTTCTCTCTTTTTTAAAACCTTGATGACTTTTACTAGAATTTAGTTCATTTTGTCAGTTTAAAAAGAAACTGAGTCCGACAAATGTAATGTAGTGATTAAAGCACTTGCTTAGCAAGCATAAGGCCTGGTGTTCCACTCATCGGCACTACATAAACAGGGTTACACACAACTAGAACACACCTTTGGTACCAGCATTTGAGAGAGGGTGTGGCAGAAGGATTGTTGTGAGTTTGAGGTCAGTCTGGGCTACAGAATGAGTTCACAGCCAGCTGGGACTACAGAATGAGACCCTGACTCAGAAAAAAATAATTCTAAATTTTTGTCTAAGTAACTTTTTTGCCTTCTATTGTTTAATATGTTTTGGTAAATTTTTTTTGAAATCTTCTTCACAAATTTAGGTTTATTTCCTAAAAATTTCACATTACTAAATATTGTAATCATATCTGACAATCACTGGTCTTAGAATTTTTGGATGATCTCCTTTTATTGATGTTAATAATTGGAGTCTTTAGAAATGTCTCAACATTTTTTTCTATTTTTCTACTTTATGTCTGCCTCTACATCAAAGAGTTTCCATGCAACTGTCCATTTCTCTATCATCCATCTTTATCTAGTGTCTATTTGTTTTTCTTTTTATCTGCAATCCATCTTAAATGTTCTATTTTTTATTATGTACCTTACACTTGTTTCATCATTTTTCTTCGGACCCTTGCTCTTTCTCTCCCTTTACTGTATGGGGTTGCATTTCGATCTCTTTTTGGTACATGCAATTTTAACTTTGGTACATGCAATTTTCTCCAGGTTCTTCACTGCAATTGGTACCATTTTTTTTTAAGGTTTTTCAGGCCTCATAACATTTCTTGAAAGAATTGATAATATTTAGGGCCATTTTTTCTGTGAATGTTTGTACAGTTGATCAGGTAACTTATCCAGTGTGTGTGTGTGTGTGTGTGTGTGTGTCTGGCTTCAGTACAATAGATGTAGTATATCCAGTTTCTGATTTATCAGTATCCGTTTTTGATTAGTTATAATGTTTCAAAAAATTACTTTTTTATGTGAGCTACCTAATTGTTTCATGATATGCCTCCTAAGACAGTTATTGCTAATACAGTGATTTAAGGCAGTGGTTGTTCATGTCTTCCATTTGCCTAGATGGCAAAGTCATGGTAGTGGTTTTATGTATTTATTAGTTTCATTTAAATAATCAACTGTGGCTTTGTTAATTTTTCCTATTGTTTGCCTGTTTTACATTTTAATTTCCGTTTGATCTCTATTATCTTTTATATATTTCTATTTGCTTTTATTTTATTTCTTCTAGCTTCTTGTGGCATGCATTTAATGATTTTTTTTCTTTTTAATAGAAGCATTTAAAGGTACACTTTCGCTTAAATCACAACTAGTGATATCCGCCAAATTTTAATATATTGTACTTTTATTATTATTTATATTTTGCAGATTTCCCGACCTACGAGATAAGATTATCTCATATTTTGAATCAGCCATTTTTAACCTCGTACAAGTACTGTGATTCTTGTTGTTTAGGTAGCCCATCTGTAGACACATTTTTGGTGGTGGTTGTCTGCCATTCCTTCTCATTTCATTTTTTTTTTTTTTTTTTTTTTGAAACAGGATCTTGCTCTGTATCCCAGGCTGGTTCTGAACTCATTAGGGTAGCCCAGGTTGGCCTTGGACTCAGGACAAACTGCCTGCCTCTGCCTCCTGAGCGCTGGGATTATAGATGTGTGCCACCACACCCAGCTGTCTGTGGTGCTGGAGAATCAATTTAGGGCCTTGCACTTGCAAGTCAAGTGCTTTAACCACTGTGCCATTTCTCCAGCTCTATCTTCTCATATCTTAAATCTCACTTCTAGTAGAATTTTTCTTCGCTTTGGTCTGCATCCTTTTATTGTTCCTGTGTTTTAGAAGTAATGTCTATGTAGTTTTCATTTATTCTTGAAATATAATTATACTTTATATGTAGATCTACGTTGACTTTTTTGTTTTCTGGATATCAAGAAAATAAGCAGTTATGAGAGTATTGCATGAAAGTGATGGTGGAGGAGTCTGCAGGCTCACTATAGAAAATATGTCTATTTATGTCAAATTAGTTGCAATTCTTACATCGTGGTCATGGCCATGTATAAGGTAAAGTTTTTTGAGGCTTAGTCTTCAAACTTTTCAATTTTATTAGCACTGGCCAATAGACCTATTATTTAAAATATCGAGCCTCATATTCATAATACATAATATAGACAATATTTACTATACATTATCCATTTGGTGAGTTTAGGACACCTAACTTCAATATTTTTTTTATTAATCAAAATGGTGGACTATTTTTGTCTGTTGTGCTATTTAACATTGTTAAAATTAAAAATCTGGAAAGGTACTTTTTGTGAACAATAGTTTATATGCTCACACATTTTACCAATTTAGCACATGTCCTGAGAAAGCTTTAACCCTTACAATTGGTGCATTTTAGCAGTAGCGCATGATTTTATAATCAATTTACTTCAATATATAAAATATTTAATTTTATTATTAATAACAAGAAAAATAGTATTATGTATCTATAAAATATATCAAAAATTATAAATAAACTGATGTATATATATGAAATATAGACAAAACCCATGGCATACGTTAAGTCCAGATGCTAAATAATCAATGTCGTATTTGACATAGAGTTGAATCTGTGAGCTAAGCCAAATACAAGTGGTAAATAATATTTAGCCAATAGATCTTCCTAAAGACACAACATATCTCAACATGAAATAAAATAAACAAGAGTTACATACAGGTAAAAAGATATAGAAAGATCATGTATTGGCAATGAATCCTACAACCCAAACAATCCTCATCCCTATGTCAATCACCCTGCAGAGACACCTACTGTAGTCTCATTTTGATCTGAGCTATGCCCTTGCACAGGACGCGAAGATGACGCCTATGGCTATTTAGGACACAGTTGACAAGCTACTTGTGTCGGCATCTCTCTGACAGAGCAATGTGCGTTACTGCCTCCGTGGCGTTTTGCCTGCAATCCCTTGCACACTGTCCCACTCTGCTTCCCAAAGGTACAGTTGAAACACAGGACATCATGTAACACAGAGTTGGTGTTGAAATTCTTTTCTTTCATTCAGAACCAGTGTGAGGCATTTCAGCCTATCCGCCCTTTGCTCCTTAACTTCTTGCTTCGGATTTTAAATCTATGCAATAAATTTTGATTTGATCTGTAATAAACTGGTTTTCTGTACTTTGAAGTCAAGGGAATCTTGCCTTTTAGTGGGCTGAGAGACTAATTAGGTAATATTCTCTATGATAAGTGGCACTAAATAATATAATTACAAGTTATGTGCTAGTGCTCTTTAAAATAGCTAAGGGAAATTACTAAGGAATTAAAAAGCTATGAATACAACGTATGCTATCATCACGAACACCCAATTTTAGTTATCGTAGTAAGTCAATATTCATACGTGTGGCATCTTTTTAACCTCGGCCAGTACCAGATATCTTTAAAGATGAAAGAAAAAGTAAATCCTCCACAAAGAGATTAATTAATCTCCAGGCTATCTTGGGAGGCACATCCTCTGATACCATATGGGCACGATCATATGCCCTAGAAAATGACAACTTGTGGCTCATGACATTTGAGCTTTTATTTATATAATTATAAACAGTTTGCTTTTTTAAAATCTATAATCCTTTCTAAAGTTGTGTTCTACTCCAGCGGACCCCACATACTGAGAATACATTAAATGCCACATTCCAGTGATGCCTGCAATATTTCACTAACTGCAGATCTTGTCAGTGTCCCTATTTATCATGCCCTCCTGTCACATCAATCTTTCTAAAGAGATGCTTTGAGTCACTCTACTTTTTAAACTGCTTCAGTGCATCCAAGTTGAGTTTGAGTCAAGTCAACATTTCTTACTGTGGTATTCTGAAACCTCAGAGGACCCGGCCCTACTTCTTTTCCAGGCTTATGCTTTCTATTATTGTAAATGCCCAAATGGTCGCCATGCTTGAATGCTTGGTGAATCTTCTAAATTCAACAGATCCCAGTAAGTAGATTTGCAACTGCAAGAGCACAGCTGTTTTCTGTAAGTAACTAGTCACTCCTTAATGTCTTGTCAAATAGCTTTACCATCTCCAAAATGGGAGCATACAATTGTAAGTACATTCATAGCCATTATTACATTCTCAAAAATCTGTGTAGATTATATTAGATAATCTGAAATGCATTTTGTATTCTGAAAATCTTTTTCTCCTCTCTCCCTGACACATGCACATATGCACACGCACGCACACACACACACACACACACACACACACACACACACATACAAGCCCATATTTATATCTATGTATATATGTATAGTCATGCAACCATAGATGTAAATTCACAGAGTCCAAACACTGCTCTTCGATTAAATACATCAGCATTACAATAATTTCGGTATGGTCTTTAAAAATAACAAAATTTCATTCTCTTCACAATAAAAAATTCTACTTTCTCCTTGTAACTTCTTGTAATATAATCTTGACAACTTTATTCATTTCACTTACCTGGACAAGGGAAAGATGAGTTGTGCCCCCTACCCAGTACATAGACAAAAACATACATACACACAGGCATATACATGTTCTTGTACACACATACAGTGATATAGCAGGAGATGAGCATATAGTGCCAAAATGAACTATAGGGATATATATATATATATGAAACAGAATTGTCATTAAATGTTTGATATGCATCCAGAAAGACATCAGATAGGCAAAACGGACCTGTGTATCAGTCCAGGCCATTCATAAAATAAACATAATTAACCAAAAAAGAAACCAAAAACGGGTTTTAAAACTTGTTTTCAGACAACTTTGAGATTAAATACAATATGGAACATCGTCCAGGTTTTGGATATACAGGATGATAAATAATATTATAATACCTATAAGCAACTCATGAAAGAAAAGGACACTTCTTCACTGAATGCAAGTTCTAAAATGCAAGTTTTAAAAATGTGCAACAAATAACATCATACTAAACTATGGAAAATCTAATATTTTGATCAAAATTGGGAAAGAAATGTACTCTAAATAAACCTATTCAACTTTGAAATATAAACATTAACCAGAATAAAGAGGCATAAAAAAGATTCGTCACAACTGACAAAGAATAAATTAAACTTATTTTAATCCCAGACATGTTCATCTACATAGAAGACTTCAACAAATCTACTAAGTTACATTCTAGAGCTAATAATATAGCAAGGGAGTAGGTATGTTTATAAATTTAGAGATAGACAAAAATTATAGATAAAATCTCTATTTTGAACTCAATTTTCTTATGAATCCAAAACTTCTTTAAAATATAAAGTTTACTGAAAAAATTATTCAGGCATAAAACAAGTACATATAATAGTGTAATTATATTTGCAAAACTAAAACAGAATTTTAAAAAACAATGTTCAAGTGTCAGCTGTAACATGACAAGAGCTTGGAAGCCATCGTTTCGTTCCTCACAAGAGGACTGACTCAGTGGAAAGTGAACATTGGAAGGAGTGGAGAGTACAGCGCATCTGCGCATGGCATGATAGCAGTGTCGTTAGGGATGGAAGGGAGGAGGTAGAAACGCTCTGTACGAATCTGCAGGACACACAAAGTGGCATGAAGCTAAAGGGAGATGGGTTTAGATTAGCTTACCACGTACTCGGCAAACTCTCCAGCAACAACTAGAGTGAATTAGGAGTATAAGTGATATATTCACAAGAGATGTATTGAGTCTCATAAAATGTCCAATTAAAGGCATAAAAGGCAGAAAAATGTTAAGCAAAAGTACAACAAATGGAAAACAGTTACAGACCTACTAGATATTAATGCAACTACATTGATACAACTATATCAATGACCACCTTAATACAATGGTACAAGTATATGTATTAAGTGGCAGACGTTGTTAGAGTGGATTAATTTTAAAATTCTTATATATAATCTATGTGAATCCAAAGAAGGCCATCACATACATGAAAATATTAACAATATGCAATTAATATAAAAGTTATTTGCATAAGATTAATTTGTCACAATATGTGAAGCAAAACTAATTCTCTGAGAAAAATTATGCAAGCACTCAAGTCAAGGAATAGAATGGCCCTAAATCATGATGTTTAGTAAAAATTAACAAGCTGTTAAACATCTTGTAGATTCTAGTAGGCTAAATGCAAAATTATTAGGAAAGATACACTGTGACAATACGAAAAAAAAAGGAATATGGAACAACTGTATTGATTGCACTCAAAGGAGAATTAAGAACTAGGAAATTGGAGCTGGGGTGGGGGGGGACATCTCGGTGGTTAGAGCACTCGCCTGGCAAGTGCAAGAGTCTGGGTTTGATTCCCCAGAACCACACAACTTGGGGATGGTGGTGCACACTTATAATCTCAATGCTCAGGGAGCTGCTGTGAATTTAAAGCCAGTCAGGGCTATCTAGAGAGTTCACAACCAGCTTGGACTATAAAGAGAGATCCTGTCTCAAAAAAATAAAATAAATAAATAAAACAAAGAATAGAACTAGAAAATTGCCAAGGACAGGCAGGCACATTATATAATGGTATAACGACAAAAGAGGTCAATTCTAAAGGAGACAAACATGCTTTAACATGTATAAGAGGCCGTCAAAATGAAAGAGATGATTGGATAAAATTGAAGACAGTAGAAAAAGTCACTCCTGTAGTTGAAGTTTCCCATACCGTCTCTTCAGTAACTGATAGAACGAACAGATGGAAAATAAAAAGAATAAAGTCGAACTGGAGAATATACAATCAGGTTAATGCAATCACCTTAATCTAAGTGACTGTTACAATAATTCAAACAACAGCAGACTATGCATTCTTCACTATTGCACTACCTAAATTACATTTGAGATACAAAACACAACTT
Organism: Ctenodactylus gundi; assembly: GCA_004027205.1. Classification (NCBI taxonomy): domain Eukaryota; kingdom Metazoa; phylum Chordata; class Mammalia; order Rodentia; family Ctenodactylidae; genus Ctenodactylus; species Ctenodactylus gundi. Next base: position 363,748 of record PVKB01001710.1, on the reverse strand, counting down.
TGATGTCTAAAAGGACTGAAATTCTACAATGTATGCTCTTAGACCACAAGGATAGCAACTAAAAATTAATACAAGAAATCTCTAAGTACTTGAGAAACACACTTTTGTGGCAAGTCAGTGCAAAAGCCTTCAGAAAACATTTTGAAAATCTTGCATTAAACAAAAAATAAAATAAAGCTTATTGATACTTGTTAGAAGAAAGTCAAGCTCAAAGGGAAATTTACAGTACTGAAAAGAGAGAAATAAAAGATATGAAATTAATAAGTCTGAGATTCCATGAGTGAAAACAAGAGAAATAAAAATTGAGCAAGGAGAGAAAAATACAAATTAGAACAGAAAACAATGGAATTGCAAACAAGAAATCAATAGAGAAAAAGAGCCTGATTCTTTGAAAAGTATTGATATTTTTGAGAATATGCTAATAATATTGCTTTTTCAGGCTAATTACAAAAAAGGAGTAGACAGAAATCACGAATATTAGAAACTAAAGAGAAGTTATTACCACCAATTCTATGGACATTAAACTATAGTAAGAAATGCTTTCAACAGCTCTATTCACAAATTCAAATTATATGAAATGAGAACATTCTTGAAAGATACAAACTCTTTAAATACATGCAAGCAGCCTTACATATTTTCTGGATAATCTGAATTAGCCGATGTAAAGTAAAAAAGTAAATCAATAATGAATAACATTACAAGAATAGAGCGCAGGACCATATGCTTTTACTGGCAAATCTATCAAAAGTTCATGGAAGACTTGACACTAATTCTTCATAATTATACTCATAAAATAGAACCAGAGGAACTATTTCCTATCTTTCTTATGATGCTAGGGCTATCTTAAAACTAAAAATTTATAATGACAACACAGAGGGCTAGAGGAATAGTTATGCAACTAAAGAGCTTGCCTAGCAAGCCCAAGGCCCTGGGTTCAATTTCCCAGCACCACTTAGTCTGGCATAGCACCAGGAGACTGTAATCCTAGCACTCAGGAGGCTGAGGCAGCAGGATTGCCTTAAATGCATAAGTTCAAGGTGAGCCTGGCCTACCTAGTCAGTTTAGGACTTGCCTGTAGTAAAGAGCAAGACCCTGCTTAAAAAAAAAAAGTCAAAAAAACCCCAAGGCAACACAATTAAAAAAGAAATCTATAGATCAATATCTCTCATGAACATAAACCTTCAAAAATTTTAAATAAATAGAATTTACAGTAGAAAAAATGAAAAATTCAAGAAAATATTAAATTGGATGCAGCAATGTATAAAATAAAATAAGTCATGAAAGCGTGAGATTTGTTCCAGATAAGCAAAACTAATTCCACATTCGTAAATGAATCGATATGGCTCACAACATAAACTTGCTTGAGGACCGAAATCATATGTCATCTAATTGAGACAGAAAAAATTGACTATATTCAATATTATAATTAACACAGCAAAGTCACATTTCCTGACATACTAGCAATGAACAATAGGAGTTTAAATTTTTATACAACACAGTCGTTGCAGTAGCATTTAAAAATAAATTAAACACAAACTTTCTAGAGTCATGCAGAAAACTACAGAACTCAGATGAGTGAAAATAAGACAATCGAAATAGATGTGCAGGAATGCCGGGTTAATAACATTAAGACACCGTGATTCCCGAGTCTGTCTACAAATCCACCACAATATGAACCAGTCACTTGTCAAGACAATGTGAAGATATTTACAGAGGAATTATAACAATTAATATGGACAAGAGAAAGACACAGAATTGTAAGCATACCACTGAAGAACAAAACTGAAGGGTCATTATTAACATATCTAAAAACTAACTATAATAAGATGACTGCTATCACACCTTAATGCCAAAAAAGAGACACATAGATCAGTGGCCCAGAAATTAGACCTGCACACATGTAATTCATCTGTCAAAAGTCAGCAAGGTGATAAAATGAATAAAATATTTTAAAATAAATAATGCTGGAACAATTAGACATCTCTATACAAAAGCATGAAACTAACATGTAACCTCACTTATTTCAGAAAAAAAAATAATTGAAGCTAGGTACCCAAAATTAAAAGACAAAACTTAGAGACAATATAGAAACATATTTTTCTTGGAATTTTTGAGTTTTTAGATAAAACATCAAAGTCATTCATCAAAAAGAAAAACAATCATAAATGAGACTTCATTAAAATTAAGAACTTAAGGCTGAGGGCATTCCTCAGTGGTTAAACTACTTGTCTAGCACAAGCAAGTTCCTGGGTTCAATTCCCCAGTACCATATAAAGAACAGCTGGGCATGGTGGTACATGCTGGAGGCTGAAACAGGAGGATTGCCATGCAACGGGGGCCATCCAGGGCTACACAGTGAGTTCAGGACCAGCCTGAATGATAGAGTGAGGATCTGTGTCAAAATTATAAAATTAAATTAAATATTAAATTAATTTAAATAATTACCATACAAACAGCTGCTAAAATAGTGAAGAGATAAGCCAAGGACGAGTAGGAAGGAGACCCTTGCATGACAAATCCAAAAGGCTTATATGTAAGTTACAGGCAAACACTTAAAATTTAATAGTAACAAAACACAAACTCAATTAAAACACATGCAGAAGCCTCAACAAAATTGCCCCCCAAAAAGATGTAAAAATATTAAGAAAAAGACAAGCCAAGGTAATTTTTGAGAAGGGGAAAGAACAATACCGTTTGGAATAATCAGTGTGCTCCTGGTTTCTTTCCCATCTGGAAAATTGTCTCTTCAGGTGGAATCAGAGTCACTAAGGAAAGCGCGCCAACACGGAGACGGACCAGAGGAGCCAGGCGGGCGTTGCGAAGGAGGGTGGCGGAGATGTTGAATCCACAATTCTGTTTTCTACGCCCTTGTGCAAGTTACTGAAATCATCTAAACCACAATTTTTGTATATAAAAGTGGAGATTAAAATACTTACTGCTTGTTCTTGCTAAAGATTAGATTACAGAAAGCACCTAGAGGCCACTGACTGTCACGATGCATGGTCACAGCTAGCAAATATTACTTTCATACATTTTACTTCGGTACTTTGAAAATAAATCAGGAGATATAAAAAGAGTTGAAGTGTAATGATGTTGAAGAAAAAGGGTGTCTAGTTTGTTCCCTCACAATGAAATCTATTTTTTACATCTCCAACAATGTAGAAAAATTAAGAATGTGGAAATAATTTTCAAAAAAATGGCCAGAAAGTATACTACCATTTTATCATAACAGAAAAAGCTAAAATAATGCCGATCTCGATTTTCTGTGGAAGATAAATAGGTTTAATTTATTAATTGCATTTAAATTTGGAGTAATTTTCTTCTTAGGTACTAGTTGCAGACAATTTAGCATACCCAGGATTTTAAAAATATTTGTCATACTACAAAAGAAAAAATTTCCACTTTAATGTTTTGAAGATTTAGGAGATTTTTAAATGTATTTTTAATAAAAACTTACTGATTAAATATTAAATTTTTATGAGCCAGGTTTCTACACAAATACAAACCTAGGTAAGCAGTTTAGAATCTATGTACATGTGAGTTGGTGCATCATTTTCATAATAGTTGAAGGAAGACGTCTTATATTAGGTCAGATGCTGTTTTTTGACACAGTCCTGTTTTATTTCCATAGAAGAATCGCACAGTAAACGTGTCAGGCAGGAGAGATGCATGTATACCCATGTTCACAGCAGCACAACCAACAATAGCTAAAAAATGGAAGATGCCAAAATACCAATCAATAGACCAATGGATACACAAATTGTGGTATACGTACACAATGGAGTACTCCTCATCTACAAAGACAGGCAGACATAAGGCTTTTGTATATAAATAGATGCAATTTGAGACCATCACAGTGGTCCACTCTCATCCGCTGGGAACATGTTCCAAGACTCTCAGTCAATGTCCAAAAACTGTTAAAGGATACCTAGCTTTATACACACTACCAGGTTAAAGGATACCTAGCCTTATATACACTAGCTGGTTTTTTTTCTATACATACCTACCTATGATTAAGTTAACATATAAATTAGTCATAAGAAGAAGCTGACTGATGACAAAATAGAACAATTGTAATAATATACTGTAAGCGAAGTGATAGGAATATAGTGCCTTTTTCCAAAAAGAGTCAGCCATTGAATTTTTGGACTGTGGTTCACCGTGAGTTAGTGGAAGTGCACTTGAGTGGGGCTGACTGCAGGACAGCCACACCTACCGATGGCATGTGTCACCTTTTCAGTCTTGGCGTCTCCAAGGTCAGAGCATGAAAGGTTAGCAATATCGTCAATTCTGATCCTTGGATTGGAATGGCAGACACTCCTACAATCTTGATGCCAATGAGTATTCATGCTCACTATTCCTGAGTAATTTGTATAAATGCAAGTTTAACCTGACAAAAGAAAGTGTGGTGTAGTAAGGCACTTTAAAAACAAGCTTCTGTTTCAAGGTTTCAACTTTTCTCACGAATCTGAGTAAATCTTTCCCTCATTTAACTCATTATTCATACTTGAGTAGGCAACATAAGTGTAATAAGTAGGAAAGAACCCTCTGTAAGTGTGCTACATAACTAGCAATAAATCATATTAGGTAGGCACAGAATTTTTCCCCCACATGTTATTGATGTGTAAAAGTGCAAAATTCAAGGTTTACATTGACGTTGAGCATTTTGTGCACATATGTATCTTGTCAAGGTGACAAGGGCTTTCCCACTCTCCTTTTGTCCCTTTGTAAAGGGGATTCATGAAGATGACTTTTATTAGAAAACAAAGGGATTATTTGACATTGTACAGACAGCACTGGTGCTGGATTTGCCTTTCAGTGCTATGGCAACACTGACCCAGCAGGGTGCTGAGGAGACGGTCATGTATCACAGTGACCAGCAGGTCCTTGCGGTTGCCAACCAAAATGGCTTTTTTTATTAATATGGAAGAAATTGAGTCTTGACAGTGTCTGTGAGATTTTTCTGATGCATCTCACCCCATCTATACTATATCTCTATCTAGAATGAAAAATGTGACTCCCACATAAAATTTGAGAAAACTGAAATAATCAGATATTTAAAATTATATATGCATATGCAGATATTTTGAATATATATTCAGATAAAAAATTTTGTGTGTAAGAAAATGTTTATATTTAAAAATACTTCTCAAAGCTTAGCTTTGGAAAGTGCTCATGTGTGTATGGAAACATGCCTGTTGTGTCAAGGAAAACACTGTTTGCTTTCTACGACTCAACAGAAGATATTGACATGACCAGAATACATTGTGTAAACACTCTATGAAAAAGACATTCAGATTACTGAAAGGGCTTTTTTCTTTAAAATGTATTATCACTTACAAAGCAATAAAGTTTAGGCCAGACATAAATGGGCAATTTAAGTTAAACAGCCTTGGCTCAAAGCTTGCGGACAGAGGCAGAGACCAAGAGATACCATTTGATTAAGTACTGACTCTTCACTTAGGAGTCTGCCAAAAAGTTTGAATCTTATCCAAAAGCAGTCTATTGCAGTTTCATCATTTTTAAACCCTGAATGCCAGAAACACATGAAATACACATATATTGTGCAAAAATTGAATAGAAGCAATTAATTTTGAGTGAATATCCTACTTGTGATAAAACCAAAGTTTTAAAAAGAATCTCGTGACAGCTTGCAGGTATTATGCCCCCTCACTAAGGCACATGATTGTTCTTAAAAATCTTTTGTTCAACAGTTTAACTTTTCAGACTCAAGAAAAACTGTCCTTTCAAATTTAGAACACTAAATTTATCCATGTTATGTTCCTTTAATGAATACCAGTTTAAAGTTAAGAAGATCTATAATTTTAGTCCAAAATAGTAATTCTTTACTCAACACAATTTCAAAAAATATATTGTTGAGTGTCATAACAAAAAAAAACCTTTTTCTTTCTTCTTTCTTTCTTTTTCTTTTTGACATGGCTTCTTTATTTTTTCCAGATGGTCTCAAACTCCTGAATTCAAGCCACTCTTCTTCCTCAGCCTTCCCAGTAGCTAGGAATACATGTGTGGGTCAATATGTCTCTCAAATTAAAGTAATTGTATAAGCTTATATTTTCTTCTCTTTTTTAGAGAATGAGATTTGGGTAAATTAACAAGTACTCACCTCTACTAGGCATAAGTAGGTACTTTGTGTATTAGATATTAAATGATCAGGCTATGCTCATTGTGCACACCATTTTTCATCTATTGTGTTTATAAACTTACACCTGCTTCCTGGGATTTATGTAATACTTTGTATACATTTAAATTTAAAAGTAAATAGTCTCTTTATTTATAAAATGTATAGCTTTGTATAGCAGTTTGAAGTAGCAGCACAATCAGAGGTATAATGTCAAAGTAAAGCTAATATTTTACTGATCAAATGATTTAGTTACATTGGAAAACTCAAAAGAAATGGTAAAATTCAGATATTCTCTCAGTGATAAATATTCTAAACATTTTGTTACAATTTTTCCAAATGAAATCGTTTTCCTGACTTAAATCTATTTTTATAACTTCTACATGTTGAAGTGGAGGACATTCAAATTAGAAATTTAAAGTGGGAAGTATAATTTATGGTCTTTGATTTTTTTATATTAGGATAATTTTGGTAAAGTAAGTGATAAATCTCTGATAACATTGTTATCAATTCTTACCACATTGAAGCAGATAGTAAAAATATTTTTATGTATCACATAGCTACAGATGATACACTTGATACTGTCAAATAGTCTGGAGTTATGTCTTAAAGTAGACACACACACAGAGAGAGAGAGAGAGAGAGATTTTACTTAACTGTGAGATAAAGGAGTAACACAATGGGTGCATTAGAAATTGCCTTTCTTTTAAGGAGTTAACATATTTTTCAGAGAGATTTAATTTGAACATGAAATAGATCAACATAAAAAGTATTCATGAAACAACTGATTTAATGAAATGAGTACTCACTATGGCGGCCCGCTATCAATTTTGTGCCTGATATGATTATAATTATCCTAATTTTATAGGAGCAGATCATGAGGCACAGACAAGATAGTAAAAACAGGGAACAAGAAGCCTAAGAAGCAGAATCAGTAGCTTCCCACACACACCCAACACCGATACTAACCTTGCTAACCATTCTGCGTGACCTACTCACAATTATGGCTGATAATAATGAGAGACTGATTTTGTTGTGGCTGCATACGTGTTTCCCTGGAGGCTCGGAGTGTGGAACACTTGGCCCCAGCCCATGACACAATTGGGAAGAACAGAGCATTTGAGACGTATGGTTCAGAGAGAGAATTGTGCCGCGGAGGCCTGCCATGGCCATTGCAGGGGGCATTCAGACCTCAGGCACTGTGCCTCCCACTTCTGTACTTCCTTCCACTGCGAAGTAAGCAGTTTCGTTCGCCACGTGTCTCCTGCTATGCTGAGCCACACGGTCATAGACATGAAGCGACAGGGACAATTTTTCATGGCTTTGACTAAGGGAGACTCAGTTCCATGTCTCTGGGATAAACATTGGACAGCCTGGCTTTGAGTGTATTTAATAATTATGGAAGTAAAAGTTTTCTTCTAAGTGCTACTGTTCTTTAAAAATGTATGCAATGGTGAAATGTGGTTAATATTTCTAATGGAATTTTACATTTATCAGCAGATTCCAGCTGCCTACCAAGCCTGCTGAAACTATTTGATAGTAAGACAAAGCAAAAGAAATGGTCAAATTTAAATTTGTTGTATTAATGTGAATGATGTTCTCTTTTCTTGAGGAGAAATGGAAAATGGGAATAATACAGTTGGTGGATCCAGTTAAAAATTAAAAATATACATTAGGCTTCTTGCAGCATTCATCAAAATATTTGTTATACGTTTGTCACCTTTTTTGCTTAGTTCATCATAGGACTTCCAAGTATACAAAACAAAAAATTGCTATATGTATACAACCCATTCCAGAAATGAAATGATGGTGGCAACTTACTGCATAGGTGTTCTCTGGGTGTCAGGAAAATTAAATCACATAGGATTTAGGAAAAGTTAGAGTTATAAGTCTGAACTCCAATAAAATGAGTCTACAGAGTATAAAAATATATCGTCACAGTGCTTAGTGCTTTTTCCTGAATGGAGAGCTTTTACCCATCTGTCTTTGGTTTCTAAATAAAGACCCTTTCTATATCTTAAACAAAAGATACCGTAAACAAAACACCATAGGATTAAATTAATAATTCTTGTTGATAGGATCCTGATATTGATAGCATTTTTCACTTCCAAAAGCTTGCTCTACTGGATGACTCTTGTGGGCACATGTCCATGAGCAATGCCTACCTTGGTCAAACAGGGTCAAGGATATTGAGTCAAGTATCTGGCAGCCATTGGTCAACTCCACCTAGTACACCTAAGCTGCACGAGAGCAGGCCCCTCATCTCTAGTGAGGGAAGCTTTGGAGGGTGTGGGAGGGTAAGAAAGGGAGAACGGAATGGCTTTTAATGTGTAGCTATATATATATGTATATATATATATATATATATATATATATATATATATATGCACAATGTCAACATCATGCATCACATATGCACATATTAATAAAATAACAAAAATGCCTATGCTTTAATGATGAAAACTTATGAAACAACTCCTCTGAAGATATTCAGAAAAAATCACCTATCAACTACAATAGTGGTTTCTTGTAACAATTCACATCGAATCAAATATAAACATTTTCTATACTGCTCAGGAGAGCTTGATTCTTGTTCTGATGATTCTATTGTGCAACCAGTTTGAGCTTCAGAAAATTTAGGTAGATTCCATTTTTTTTAAATATAAACTCTTACAGTAACAATAATTAATTAATTAACTCAGGCTGGAGTATGTGGGCTTTCAGAGAAGCCTCTGAGTCGTTTACCTCACGTTTCCATGTGTAAAGCAATAAGTGTGGAAGTGTTGTGTGTTCCCAAGAAATAAAGATGTTGCCTCGCTTCATGACCGCCAAAGCTGCAATCCAAAAACCCCTGCTGTATTCTTATACATGTCTTTAGACTGTATGAATTACATTGATGTTTTTCTTTTTCTTCTTCAGTACTGAGTGTTGAACCAGGATCTTCACACTGAGCTACATCCGCAGTCTTCTTTTTCTTTTTTAATTTTTTCTTTTCTTTTCTTTTTCTTTCTTTTTTTTTTTTTGTTTCTATGGTGTTCTCACCAAGTTGCTAAGTTGCTCTGACTGTGTCAGTCTCTCAGAGAGCAGGGATTACAGGCATACACTACCAGCCCTTGCTTTAAAATTTTTATAACTCACATACTTTTATTGTGGTTATCTTATTATTTTCTTTTTGATTCTTACAACTGTAGAAGCACCCTACCAGATGACCTTCACAAGAGTGTTTATATTAATTAGCCAATCAGCATGCTGTGGCTTTGCTAGTTCCTATTTTCTCCACGTCTTTACGGTCTCCCTAGTGTCTGCTGATGCCCATCCTACAGCCTACTGCTTGCTGTCCTTGCATGGCCCCTTGGCTGACTCACAATTTGTTTTCATCATTAGGTAATGTGTCTGGAGCTGGCTGGTGCTCTGGCAGTCTATTCAGCAGAACTTGGCTGTGTTCACTGTTTCTTCAGCTCATTGCTGGTCCCCAGGCCCTAACTGCAAAAAAAAAAAAAAAAAAAAACCCAGAGATGTACATCTCACACCCCCAAGGATATGAAATAACCGAAGAACGCCAGTCTGACCTGCTGTCACCAGGAACGATGTGTGAATTAAGGCACTCCTCAGTGAGAGAGCAGACTTATCCGTTGAGATTATAAGTGAAAAATATTATGATTCTGTAATATGAATTTAAAATAACCTTCCAAACTCTATGGTTATCACAGAATGTTGACCAAAGCAAGGAGGCACATTTAAGCTACTGGTGCTCCGGAAACTGATATAAACAGAGAACTGCAGTGCCACACAGCTGTCCCTACCATGGACAGAGCCACTCTGTCGCTGAGCTTATCAGTGAAAAGCCAAAGCATTCGTGGAAACTGAGGGACTACAACTCAGAACTTCAAGTAAATACAACAATGAACATAAAAACATTCTGAGTTTGGAAAGAGTCTCTGAAGTTAAAATCTGGTATTTAGGAAGATTGCTGAATGTCTGAGTAAGAGATTCAGAATGAATTCTGGGTCACCTCTCTCATTAAATCTAAAATAATAGAACGCAGAGAAAGAACCATAGAATAGAATGGGGGATGGGTAAAAAAGAAAAAAATGTCGATCAAAAGGTACATATTCCACTCAAGCAAAGTGCACACGTTTAAATGCAAACTATGGCCACTGAAGTGAACAATACTGCTTTGCATACTTGAAATTTACTAAAAGCCTATTAAAAATTATTAATACACACATATGTAACCATGTGAGGTACTTGAAATGTTAATTAGCTTCATTGTGGTGATATTTTCACTATGTAAGCAAAGACTAAAACATGAAGTCACATGTCATGAATATATGCCATTCTCATAAGTCAATTATACTCCAGTAAAATCGAAGACGACAAAAGGAATGGCAACCGAAACCATTGCATGACCTCACTGGTCTTGGCTTTCCTGGAAAATGAAACAGAAATGAATCAGCCTTTCTGTGGCTCCTAATATGCAACTCTTTGAGCTGCGTATTTACATAGGATAAACTTCAGTCACTCCCACCAAACATTCCAACATTGTGAGAAAAATCTGCCCAAAGACGAAAACAACAAATAAGTAAAAAGCCATCGCTGGCGTTACTACAGCAAAGGATGCAGACAAGGTGTTCCACTCTGCTCTCATTCATAAGTCCAGTGGTCAGTTGAGGAAAACAAGTAAGTCTAGAAGCAGCTCTATTTTAAAAAGCAGTTTGCTTTCCTTAAAATTTCAAATGGCCCAAGAAGCATATACATAAATATTCTCCCCAGACCACAAAAAGGAAAACAAGTCGAATGTAACCAGAGGGGGAATCTTGTGATGGTGTGTATTCTGATCTCATATGAACACACAGCAATCCAGTAGTTGAGACTGCAGAAATATAAGAGAATTCAGCTTTTATTTGTATACATTTGAGGTGCAATCATTTCTACATTGCAAATGGAACATTGAAAGGATTCACTGAGTCCCTGTGCTCAAGAGCTGCTGGAGATTTGGCTGCCGGGAGGACTGCGACAGGTCTAATTTTGGTTCTTTTCAGAGGAGGTATTATAATCTTTTCTTCAAATAATTGGGCAAAGCAATTATGCAGACCCTGGAAAAGCAATAATGTGGCCTCAGAGGACACTACAGATTTTTTCCTCTTACCATAATTTATTGATTCTTGAAAACAGCTGATTTTTCTTTAAATGACCCATATTCATTCAATGCTTGAAAATAGCATGACTTACCAGTTAGGTGCAAATTTGAAGAGGTAGCTTTCTTCTCTGCTTGTCCATCAGTGATTACTCTTTTCTCATCTATTCTGAGGTGTTATTGTAAACATTGCTTAAACTCTACTATTTCCATGGAGCCATATTTTATGGTACATGTGGGGACTATTTATGGCAAGATTGTCTCAGCACTAATCCATGATCATAAAAATCCCTAGGGAAACTGAATGAATAAAGGACTCATCTTTAGCTCAAATGATAGTAAAATGTCATTGACGAAGAAATGGAGGAAGCGGCCATCTATCAAGTGAGCAGTAGTTAGATGGTCAGACAACGGAAAACTGAGTGTAAATAAAAAGAGGTTAAGGGTTGGGAAAAGCCAGTCAACATCAAAATAACACGGATCATTAACACTTGAAAATGGAAGAAGAGCCCTTAGTATTTTCAGAGTAAGAAAAGATGCAACTTAGAATCAAGAGTAGAGTAGGAGAGGATTTTTCTAAATTCATCCACAAGAATTACTTTAGCTCACCCATCCCATCTTTGATAATTTTTTTCTGCAGCTATTTTGCAAAAACAAAAACAAATTAAAAGAAACAAACAAAAAACCCTGTTTCTACAGCTTTAGTATTTTTAAACGTATGCCGATATTTGACAAAAGCAGTGAAAGAAATAAACAATAATTCAGTTCTTCAGATAAATCCCTGTAAACATTTTTATGGTTAGATTGCCAGTAGTGTTTTGCTCATTTACACCTCTTTACTGGTTTCTATTTGTGATTATATGCTTAAACTACTCACATAAAATAATTGTATAATTAATGGCACTCACGCTGTTTCCTGACATGCCATCTTAGTTACTTGTTTGTCACTGAGACACATTATCCAACACACGTAACTATCCCATGAACTGATCAGATCGATTCACCCTATCTTCTACCTTTATCCCACCCACCTCCGGGTACCTTTGTAAACTCCAGTCGTCACATCTTACTTCAGGTTAACTTTTTTTAGTCTTCACATAGTAAGGGTTTCACTGAACTTGGAACTGCAGCCACTCCTGTCTCTCCGGCATCCCCGTGCCACGTGTGCTACCTACACTAGTCGGACAGAGCCGTGGCTTCTAGTCATCATTGGGAGCTAGGATTGCTCATATGCAGTGAGACTAGGTAAGACAATGTTTGGAATGCAGGGGTCCATTTGGAAAAGGCCCAGTGTTCCTGTGCCCATTGACAAGAATAAACAGACAGCTGCCGCATGTAACCCACAAAGCAACCTGATTAAGGAAGTGTTCCCTGGGAAAGACCACATAGCTTCAGGTTATGCCACTAGGCAAGCGAACAAGCCAGACTAAATGTGGTGCTGCTCGGAACAAGGGAAAGAGAGCGCAGGGTGAAGGAGAGGATTGATGATGATCTGAGGAGTCATATTAGGGGTTATGTCCTCCACTTCATTTCTTCCTTGACTATCACAGTGGTGGCAACACTGATGTCTCTCATCATGTCCTTTACATAGTCCCTTCCACAAGGTTCTTTTGAAAATTCATTTTAACAGTCTTTCGAATACGACCCACTTGGATGAATACCAATGTGATAGCATTTTTTCGTAACCTTTCTCTCTAAAGCTTTTCGGCTTTATCACATCTCCTCACCTATTTGACTTACCCAGTGCTTATTGATACTATTTGTGCATGAGATTACTTCTCAGAACATAGTAAGCTTCAGAATGTCTGTGTTACGGTTTGGATATTGAGTGTCTCCCAAAAGCCTCAGGAGTATTTGGAACAGTGTGTTATTGAGGGGAAGGGCTCACCTTGTTGCAATTAGGGGCACCCACGTCTTGTGGGCCAAAAAGTGAGGAAGAGACAGCCAACTGGCAACATGAAGTAATTAAAGGAAGGAAGAAGAAACATTGTTGGCAGCTTCTTCTTAGGAGAGCGCTAGCTTTGTCTGCGTTTCCAGGCAACGTCTTGGCTCCTGCCTCACTTGGTTTCTGTCTTCAGTGGGGTGAGCAACTCTCCAGCCTCTGCCATGTGTTTCCACTATTGCTGGCTGCCTATGGATGGACTATGTGATCTTCTGAAACTGTGAGCGAAATAAATCTCTCCTCCTTTCAATTGTGGGTGTTGTGCATTCTGCCCCAGCCAAAAAAAAAAAAGAAACAAAGACAACCTGGTAATATTTCCATAGTCCCAACAGTGCTTTCGGAGGACCAGTTAAGTAGAAAAGAATGATATTTCTTGACTTGTAGGGATATGACTTAACACTTCCGGAAAGGATTTATGGATCTTATTGACTCTTTATGGCTTCTAGGATAAATTTCATAAATCTCACCTCATCCTCAAGTTCTTTAATTCTCAGTAATTTACTCTATTTAACTAGTTCAAGATTATTTTTGTGACCATTCAGTGAGGTTCTTTACTCCAGTCTCCTGAACATTGAACATTTAGATAGTTAAGTTTTATTGAAAGTTACAGAGAATAACATATGAATATGACTCATGGTCCTAAGACAAAAATGGAATATGAGCACAAGATTATGCTAATTCTTAGATTTTGCAGTTCTCCCTTTTATTTTATCAACTTCCTACTCAAGTGCCATCTTAATAGGTAGTACTCTAACCCTTAGTCAACAAACATTCTTCCAGTTCCAGAATGCATGAATGTCCTTATATCACTGTAACTATTATTTCTCAAAGAAATTTCATTAGGTCCATCCAGATACTCTGTCTTTTTCAATCTTTCTAGTTGAAAGTAGGAGTATAAATTCATTCTTTAAAAAAAGCATTTACTCTTTCATTTTGAACTTAATGTTAGTATTAAAAAATTCCAACCTGCAAATAGTAATTTATAAAGAATTGCTCAAGATAAACATGTGGTTTTAACTAGGCTTTAGAAAATAATTCTCTGACCTCATTACCATTTTTGTAACCTCATTTAACTACAATCCTAGCTATAAAATTATTGTTTTACACTCATATGGATATTTTATCATTGCATTTTCTCAAGGAAGCAAGTGGACAAGTGAATTCAGTTATGCAAGAGATTTATTGGATGAAACACTTGAAAAGAATAGAGGTCTTTAGGACACAATGAAAGAGTTCTAAGAGAAAAGTTTATAGCTGTGCTTGCACAGTATAAAAACAGCAGGATATCACGTAATGATGTATTTCAATTTTCTAAAAAAAGAGAGAGAGGAATAAGAATAATCCAAGATCAGTACTAGCAGAAAGAAGACAGTTATAAAGATCAGAGTGGAAATCAATAAAATTAGCTTAAAAATACAAAAGATTAATAAAACACAGAATTGATTCTTTGAAAGAAAAAGTAAGATGAATAACCTAAGAAAGAAAATTTACCAAAGGGAAGGATAGATCTGTTAATGTGTTAAAAATGAAAAATAGTAAAGTGACAACGTCACTGAAGTCCAGATTATAAGATACAATTTTGAAACCATATATTGCTATATATGGGAGAATCTGGGGCATATGGATAAATTCCTGGGCACATATGACTTACCAAAATTATACCAAGAAGATATGAAAGTCTTGACCAGAACAATAACAAGCAATGACTTTGATGCAGTAATAAAAGTTCTACCAAGTTAAAAAAAAATCTAGGATTCAATTGCTTGGCTACTGAATTTTATCAGAATTTCAGAAAATGGCAATCCTCATCAAAATTTTTTGTGAAAATTGGAAGGAGAAATGGTGCTCTAGCTCATTTCAAGAATCCAGAATTATTCTGTCAAAACTATAGAAGTACTCAACAAAATGAAAACTACAGGTTAATAACCTTGATGAACATAGATTCAGAACTCTTGATAAGATATTTGCAAGCACAATAAAGCGAATTGTTAAAAAGATGATACATTATGACCGAGTGGACTTCATCCTAAGGATGAAAGAAGAGTTCAACTTATATAAATCAATGCCTGTAATTCACCACGTAAATGGAATCAAGAACAAAATCACATAGTCATCTCAGCAGACACAAAAAAGTAGTTGATAATATGCACTTATGATAAAAAAAATACTTGATGAAACTGATAAAAGTCATGCATGGTAAATTTTCTGCCAACTTCATACTAAGTGGGGAAAAACTGAAAGCCTTTCTTTTAATTCATGAATAAGAGAAGAGAACCCATTCTGCCTATTCATGTTCAATATATTATACTACTCAAAACGTCAGCCAGGTCCATCAGGCAAGAGGAAGTGATGAAGACATATGAATAAGAAAGGAGGAAATCAAACTATCTTCATGGGCAGGTGCTATGATCTACTACAATTCAAGAAAATACACCAGAAGATTCTTAGCACTAACAATCAAATTAAGCCAAATTTTAGAAGGCAAATCAGCAGGCAAAATGAGTGATGTTCTCACACGCTACCCACTGGAAGAAGAAATCTGGAAAACAATCTTAGTCATGACAACTTCAAAAAAAGGAAAGAAAGAAAGAAAAGAAAAAAAATCCTCTGCTTTGAAAAATATAGTTCTCTGAAAAAAAGTGAAGAAGATCTTAGAAAAAGAAAAGGCACCCCCTGTTTCTGAATAGGGAAAGTCAGTATCATTAAAGTTGCCATTTTACCAAACATTACGTATAAATGTAACGCAACTCTTTTTAAAATATCAACAGCTTTCAAGTAGCTGGAAATACAACCCTAAAATTTATGAGAAACTAAAATAGACTTAGGATAGTCAAAAAGAGAGCCAAGGTGGAGGCATCACAATCCCAGATGTTGAGTTGTTACTACACAGCTGTAGTAACAAAAGCAGCATAATACAGGCACAGAGAAAGAACCAGTAGAACACAACAGAGGACACAGAAACAACTTCATGACCTTTCAGCCGTAAGATCTTTGACAAGAGGACCACAAGGCAACGGTAGCCTTTTAAATCAATGGTGCTAGAAAAACTGAATATTCTTGTTAGGAAGAATGAAGCTAGATCACTAGATCATTATCTCACTTTAAATCAAATCAAAATGGATCAAAGGCCTAGATATTAAAACAGGAGTGCAGAAACTTCTCGAAGCTAACCTAGGTGAAACACTTGAAGCCATCAGCACAGGCAAGTACTTTTTGAAAAAAAAAAAATTTCAGTAGCACAAGACATACTAACAGAAATCAACCAATAAAATTATGTCAAATTAAAAAGCTTCTTCACAGCCAGGGAAACAGCAAAGTAAAAAGACAACTTACATAATGAAAACAACGGACTGCTCTTCTTATGATAGAGGACCGATATCTAAAATACCTAAGATAGTCAGGAAAATTGACCCCTGAGAAACAAATGGCCCAAATAAAAATAGGTAAATGGATTGAAAAGACTCTTCTCCAAAGTGTCGTGACCAATAATTACAAGAAAGGCTCAATTCCTTTAGCCACTAGTGCAACGTGAGTCACAGAAATTCTGACTTCTACCTTACCCCAGACAGAACAACAGCGAGTAAAAACACAAACAGGAGAAAAGAAAACAAAACAACCAAAAACAAATATCAGCAAGGATGGAGGAAATCTTCTACATTGTTGGTGGAAATGTAAACTAGTACCCTGGTATGGAAACAGAATAAAGATCCCTCAAAAATCTAAAAGTATAAATTTAATTTTACCCTAATACAGGTATATTTTCCAAAAAGTTAAAAATACCACATTATAGTGATATTTCCATACCCATTTTTCATGGCAGTGCGGCTCCCAAGAGTTACTGCCTCGGAAAACAGCTGAGATGCTAACCAACAGTCAAGCAGATAAAGAAAATATGATCAATATACGCACAATGGGATTTTTCAGTCATGAAAAGCTTTCAGCACATTCTCTCAGGAGGGAAGCCACAGGATCTCTGATTACCTGAGCCCCCAAATCATACTGTCCTCGGGAAGATCTTCTTCCCCACGTATGAAAGCATCACAAAGCCACGTGCACTGACCTTCTCTGTTTCCTGAGCATACATTAGCCAGTGTAGGAAACAGAGGATGTCTGTGTTTAAGAGATAACTTCATACGGCAGGTAGCGAGTTCCCACTGTGAAAATAATTTGCTAATTTAAAAACAATTAATCTTTCTCAGAACTTTCAGAACACTGAAATATTTAATTCCTACTTTTGATAACACAACTAATGAAAACATCCAATGTGCCATATGTTCTTTTTAACAACCTGATTTATAATTATTCTTCACTACCAAAATATGACTTTCTATAGTCGCTTTCTTCAGTTACTTCTATGTAAGCAGGCCCTGGCAGTAAAGCTGCAGTATTAATTTCAGATTTACAGATGCTATAATTGGGCCAGATATAATTTTAAAATCTGAGAAATTCTCTAAGGTGAAGAAACTGAGCTATGGAAAAATGATTTCTAAAAGCATAGAGCTGAAAATGCCATAAGTGAGATTAGATTTCAACTTTATATGATGTTAAAAATATACACTTATTCACCCCAGTATCTTGTTACACTTTTTCTTTGGAGACCATTTTTTAAAAGAAATCTTGAATTTCAAAATAAATTCTTGAAATAAATCTGCTGTGACCACAGGGATAAGAGGTACAGTAGAATTAGGGTGTTTTTTCTGTTTTATTGATATGTATAAGCTCAAAGTTTAAGGTTTACAATGAAGTTGAGTATTTTGTGCACCTACGTATCTTGTCTAGGTGACAAGGACTTTCCCTCTCTTCTTTTGTCCCTCCCCCTACCCACCCTTTCCTCCCTCCCCGCCCTACCCCCCATTTCACTTTGTTTTTGGTTTTAAGTTCCATAAGAGTTGTGATCTGGGTCTCTCATATCATTATAATTATTCTAAAGAAAAAAATGAGAATAAGAAAATCTGCATATGCTGAGCACTTACCATGCACCATTTTCAATGTGTATACTTATGGTAATCAAGAATGCCTTGGTCGTGTGCATGGCATCTCTTTCTTGGTGCCCGTCACTTGTGCCTTCTTTGACCAGCTCTGTGTTTGGGGACCCGCTCTTCTCCTCACTCCAACCATTGCACTTCCATGGCTGCTATTCCCTAGGTTTACATGTAAATAGTTGCTGCAGGCCCATTTGATCAAAGCTCTTCCCCGGAACATTTCCATTCAGAGCCAAGAGGCAGAAATTCATTTTCCTAACATGAGCTAATAGAAAGAAGGGTAAAAGAAATGAAGAAAAATTATGGCAATATTGAAGTTTCTAATCCTACGCATCCCTGCCCTCCACTTTTGCTCTGGTACAGTTTGCTAGTATCTTTTAATCCGTGATCCTAAATGCTTACAACATTATGGATACATCTCTTGCTTTTATGTGCAGCGATACGTAGGTGTGCAGATTAAGTCTGATACATAGTATCCTTGCACACTGTGTCTGTATTGTCTTCGCTTTCAGCAGGGCGAATATTACCTTGTTGTTGTAAGAAATTAGTTTACTTTACCCAAACATCTATTAAATATATATAACATTTTTCTTCAGATATTAACTGAATAAAATAGGTACAACAAAATAAATTCTAAATATAGTTGACCTAACTCGGAATCCATCCAAAGAAATACAATCTTCACACGCTTTCCTCCATATATGTTGGCATACCTACAATTTCTTTTCACACATATCTGAGCAGCTATTTTCTTGAAGTGCTACCTGCCTCAGAACATAGCTAGGAAAGTTGTCCCTGGAGAAAGTTATAAATGCAACTCTCAGCATACGATTGTTGGAACCAGTTCAAGGAATAGCAGTGGAAATGCTGAAACAGAAGGTAACGATAAAGCCCCGGATTTTTGCATAAACCAATTTGATTTTCTCCCAGTATTACAAGTCCTAAATTAACCCAAAATTGTGATACAGAAACACAAAAACATTATTAGCTAATTGAGTTTGACTGAAGTGAATTAATTAGAGTGAAGAGAAGATAAGCAGAAATTGTGGCTCATATACAAATTAATGAGCTTCACAGATTTTTTTTCTCTGATTTTTGTTTTTTTAAAGTAAAAAGATACTCAAAATAGCATACACATATAAGATGACCACTTTACACTATTTCTGATTATCACTTTGTATAAAATTAAAATGTGTATGGATAATGAAAGTATGTACATATAATGACATATAGATATATGTATGTTTTATACAATTTTAGCTGGTCTTAAATGAGTTCTTACAACTATTACCAGATTGTATAATTTGCATTGTTTTTCCTGACGTATTTTCTAATTACATACATCTTCTAAGACTGATTATCTCCTTGGAAATAGGTAAAAAACAGATCAATCAACACACGCAATTTGAACAACTTCCTGATCTTTATTATCATATTTCCGACTTCACTTTACATTGGTGCCATTTATCTCTCTTCCGTATTGACATAATTTTCTTACTGGTCTTCAGTTCTCCGTCTTGTTCCTTTCATTTCTACTCCATATCTAAGGGGGTCCTTGGTAAAATTTCATATATATGATTCTGTAACACACACATGAACACACACACACACACACACACTTATGCACTCATGCACACACATGCACTCATATGCACAACCAGAATGCTTGGTTTGCCTCCCATTGCTGCAACTTCCAGTTGCCCTGAAACAAGGTCAACACACTCTGCATCTTCTGATTTCAGCCTTTCTCAAAAGTTTTCATGACATCATGTTAAATAATAATACTGTTTACTAAAAGCATTTTCCAATTTGAGCTGAAAACATGGAATACATTTTAAGAGGAAACTTATGGAGAAAGTAATTTGACTTGCCGTGATGTTATATTTACTTACACTTTTCATGTCTGTCATTTGTTAAACTACAAATATTTATGCAGATATTAAAGTGCCACATTTTATACTTTAAAATTTATCAGTGACTTAATGACTTACACTATTTTATTTCTCTGAGTTACCCAAGTCTGGGATTCAGCCTCCTAAACTCTAATTCAAAGCATCTACTTCTGTTTCAGACTGGTCATAGAACTGCATGTATTAAGCTTAGTAAAAAACACACTTCATTTGGGGCAAGCATGGTGGCCTGTTGCTACAATCTCGGCAGCCTGGGAGACTGAGGCAGGGTCACCAGGTAAAACTGAGCCTGGTCATTTAAGGAGACTCTGCCTCAGCATAAAATACAAAGTGCCGGGGTTCTATAATAAGTCAGTGATAGGGGACTTTCTCATTGTGTACAAGGCCACAGGTTCAAGCAACAGGACTGGAAAGAAATAAAAAAGAAAGAAAATCTTTTAAAGTAGTGTTCTAAGATATTGTTCTCCATGAAAAAAAAAACACCATGCAAAACCAACAGAATAGAATATAGTACCATTGTCTCACCGAAGGTGCCATGAACCAACACAGAAAATGCATTCGCCGTCTTCATTTCTACTTTAAGAGAACGTCAATAAGCAAGTAACAAATCTCAGAATAACGGCCAGTCCTTTAAAATGAGGGAGTTTCACTTGTTGGAAAACACTCATTAAAATAAATTTACTTTGCGCCTTTGTTCTCATTGAACTCTGTCTGGGAATGATTCCTCTGCAGATCTTGCAAACTGAACCCACTAGATGTTACTCATTACACATCACTAACCATCATGGCTTAAAGTCCCCAGGGAACTGTCACTGCTGTCCCTATTGGATCCCACTTGCCTTGGTGCCCGCTGGCATTCTCCTTTCCGAAGAGACCTTACCATCCCTCAAGGCACGGGAAGCTCAGCACAGCCACGGTTCTGTATGGATAACTAGTACTATCTCTTCCCATGAACTAGATGAGTATGCAATCAGACAGAGCATTTGCTAACAAGAAAAAGAATCAAAATCTCCACTTTAAATTTGTGCGCATTTGAATATTCACCAATGACACAGTTGATATGTTTTTAATATTAATGTAACTGAAAGCAAATATAGAGTTTCTGTATAGACCAATTTGGTTATAACTCTCCACACGTTTTCTACGTGCCCTTCTCTTCCTCAAGGTCATGTGGAGAAGGAAAAAGAGCCCTGCACATACGGAGGGAGTTTTCAGGAGAGTAAAGGAGCCTCAGGATTATAAATTTTGCAGAATGTGTACAAGCTAGTGCACAGCAGCCCCTCTTCCTCTGCAGAGAGAAGAAAGGATATATACGGTTGGACCCCATCAAGTTTATATGAGTTAATTGCTAACGTGCACTATACTTTTGTTATTAGGTGATTCCAAAGTTAATATCATTTCAAGACTATCTTTATAGGTGAGAATCTAAAATACTTTTAACCAGATAGAAAATTCCAACTAAAACATTATTAAAACACCCGTGTGTTTTATAAAATGTCTTTGCCAAACCTCATTTCTTTGCCTGTTTTAATTTTGATAACTGAATTCCACAATTTGTTATGGAATATGGTGCTGTCACCCTAAAGCTTCTGGGTAACGAACCACTCAGAGTTTTGACAGAAAACGAATGAGAACAGAGGATTTGCTTACATTTGCAATTTCAGAAATATTTTCCAAGCACAAGCTATGTAAATATTTGCCACTTTTAATCCAGAAGTTGCAGTCAGACCTTGATTTAATTTAGCAACAATGTGGCTCATCCAACATATTAATTAATCTTTATCAGAGTTTCTGTTTTGCTTGACTTTGTGCCTAATGCAAAGATCCGTAGAGTGTAGACCTTGTGTGGAAATGACCACAGCAAGAGAGAAAAGGAGAAGTGGCATCAGTATGAGACCATGTGTAATCTTTAATGGTGTTATTTTGAAAGTGAAAGTCGGAGGAAGAGAAAGAATGAAAATTACACTGGCTGTGGTGTTTGGAGGATAATCTGAGATTTGAGATAAGTCTTATACTGCAGACTTATGGTAAAACAAAGTGAATTTTAGATAAAATGAACATGAGAAAAAACACTGGTCTGGGAAAACACAAGTTAATTGAAGGCCCAGGCGTTACCTCCCATGTAAAGAGAGAGTAAGAAAGAGTAGTAAGAGTTCTGTAATTCATTCTTCACTGAAGCCTATCTAAAATCGGGCAAAATTTCAAGTTTGTGCCTCCTGCTTGTTATGTAAGAAAATATTCCATAGATCTATTAGAGCCCAGGGTGAATTTGAGCAATACTCTTAGATCAAAGGACAGTAAATGAATGGGGAGTAACAAGAATTTTAGATTTGTTTTTGAGTGTCAACTCTAAAACAAATATTGAAGACGCTAAAAAGAGAAAAGAAAAAAATTCTTAATAAAACGAAAGCTCCCTTTCAGGAAACGAGGACAAGTCTCTTTGGATAAAATTTAAAAGATCTTAAATAGAGACTATGATTTCTTCCCTATAGAAAAGGAACCTAAAGCTTCCAGTCTTGGCGTGACTGCTCTGCTTTTGTCCGGCAGGATAAACACTGTTCCACGCCATATGTTTTAGCATCGACCTAAAGTGCCTTCTCCTACTGAATCTCATATGTGTGCATCCATTAGTGAGGAGTAAAGAGGCTATTTTTTCCAAATATTACATAGAATCAATTTGTATAACCCTATGAATTACTTCAATGGCTCAGGACCATAGTAAATCAATGCAAAAAAAAATGAGGAATAGAGAAGTCGTGGAAAAGATAGCTCTGCTTATAAAAGCCTGCTTATATTTTTCTTATGATAATTTCAAAAGAAATTAATTTTAAATGTGATAAGCTCAATCACACTCATAACTAAATCTTATGATATTTGGGTAAGAGAAATGATAACAATGTTTGAGGCTAAAATATTAATTAGTAACAAGGAAAGTATTGCAAGAGTTGACTTTGAGTTTCCTTTAAGCTAAAAGCACAAAATGCAACAAAACAAAACCCACCGTCTTCATAGTTAACTTTCTAGCACCTGCAGGCACCTCAGTTACAATGTGATTACATAAAGCATGTTATAATGATATTAAGAAAGACTTATATTACAGGAAATACTGTTCTTGTTAAATTTTCTATGGTTTTCAAGAAACCAAGTTAAACATAACTCAAATAGAATTCAAGTAGATAAGAAGGGAAACTACCTAGCATATTCTGAGATAGAACTAATTTCTCTTTTCTGAAGATTAATCACTTTACATAAATATTTTGCATATAGGCATTATATTTGGGAATGTTCTACTAGTTGTGGAGCAGGTAGCTCAGCAAAATTCTACCAAATATATTATGAATTTTATAGCCTTTTCTTTCTCAAAATAAAAACAAGTGAAGCCAGCGAATATTCTGTTTATTCAAGAATAATCTCTCTTCTGTTCTGTAATAAGGATTTAAATTATTTGGAAATAGCAGAAAGTACATTTAAAATTGACTTGAAGTCAATTAATCAGCAAGCGTTCATTATGTGGTAACATTGTTCTCAGAGTATGATACTAAGCTGCTCTGTATTACATCCAACAAACTATCATAACTGTCAAAAAAGATGCAATAAAGAGAAGCTCATAATATTGGAGGATTTTATGTTTATTTTTTGTGATGACTAAATGTACAGAGATATAAATATTATGGTACATATTTCCAGCTATGCATTATTTTACATTATGCATTATTTTTTCTACATTTTTTACTTTTAATTTTTTATTAAAAATATAAGCCATTAATTCAAAGATAGTTTATTATTACAACATAAATAACTGCCAGAAACTGATAAAGAATTCTGTGTAGGACATAAAAAACAATAAAAATAAAATGATAAAATGACTACATATTCCAGAAAACATTGCTTCAGAATTATCACATAAGACAAAGTATATTTTAAGACATTCAATTTTTTTTCTGGATGGTATTGAGATTTAGCAGGTTTTATGCACATCATACTGTATTTTGTTGGTTCGGGTGGGATTACTGAACATTGTGCCCAGGGTATGTACAGCAATTTACATTGGTATTCTTAGTTGTTTTATTTTTTGAGGTAAAGTCTCAGTTGCTCAGTTGCTCAGTTGCCGAGGTTGGGCTAAAATTTGCAATCAGACTGCCTCAACCTCTCCAGAGTGCTGGAGTTAAAGGCCTGCACCACTAGGTCTGATTCAGTAAAATATTTCATTAAACTCATGTTTCCAAAATATATGGGCACTATTTGTTAGAGTTATGAGGACTTTAATTCACTTGACAAGTGTTAAATATTGTTCTAAACATAAAGATGAAAATTAACATGTAAAGTACCTTTTAGGACTTTGCAAGCACATATGGACTATGGTCAAGAAAACATTAATTGCTGTAGAAATTTTAGAGAGGAAATTAACCAACTGCAGCTTAAGAAGTAATTATGGGAATAAAATTAAGTTTGGACAATTAGGTTTTGAATCATAATATAAATTGAAGTATATCAAAATTTCTTATCAGCTAGTTTACAGGGCATGGCTTTTGTTGAATCTTTAACTAGACTCGTTAAGAAAAAAAGATTAAGAAATAACCAAGGTATATACAAGAGATGGGGGAAATTTGTTCCATGTAAAAAAGTGGGAGAGCGTTGATCAAAACTACAAATTCATTGTGAATATATTCATGTTTAGCGATACGTCGGAGGGATCGGAGGCGCGTAGCCCAGGATTATTGGGGTTGTTACAACAGCAAATGCAAGAGCACAGGATTTATATTTTATCAAGAACAAAACATGGTGTATGATTTAGGCGCGAAAGGTGTAGGTGAAGGCTGAAATCTTTGAGCAGAGAAGTCATGCACTTCACACTTGGAAGATGCTAATCTGTCACAGGAACATTGTGCAGAGGGGATTACAGGATGAAGCTGCCAGGTAGACAGATAAACCAGGAAGATCTTGCAATAGTCTATATGAGTTGGGCCATATGCTGTTTGCTTTCTAATGCACTGATGCATAAAGTTAGGATGAAACCATCTGGATAACATTTTCTGTGCAAAGGAAATTTGAGCTCATGGGATTCTTCTTTTGTTGCCAGGTGGGAATTCTGGTCAGACATTGAAATGCCTTAATTCGTGAATTTGCGAATTCTTCAAATCTCCTTGCTCCACAGTTGTTTACATAATGTTTTATGCTCAAAATATCTTGTTCCCTTATCATATCAAGCAGTCCAACACACTGATTGATACTAAAGGTACAGTTACTTAGAGACTGTTGCCTAAAACTGGATCATGTGCATATCATCTATTTATATGATAATACTTGTAAAAAAAAACCTCTAATGTGTAAGAAAAACAACATATTTAAATTGTTTGCAAAACAATTTTTAAATCTTTTAGAGTTGTAAAATACTATTGGAATTACTACTAACACATATATAATACATTATTTTTCATATGTAAGGGCAATAGAACTCTTTAATAACTGCAAATGATGTAAGAAAGTCAATATATATCTCTAGAATCAAGTGCTATTGATGCTCTGATTTTGCTCTTCCAGATTACAGAACTGTGAAATAATAAATTTACATAGTTTTAAGCTACCTAAGTTTATTACAATTTATTGTGTCGGCCCCCCAAAATTAATCTGTCTTCTAAATAAACAAAATTTTTCAATTAGAATAAAAATATGTGGGTGTCAGTTTTTGGGAAAAAAACTAAGTATTAGACATGTGAAGAATACAAGAATTAAAATTTAAATTCATTTCCGGCCCACTAGAGAATTAAGATCTAAATGACTAGCTAAAATAAACGTTATTGAGCAAGTAAAAATAAAATAGGCTGCAATTAAATATGCATATATACAAAAACGAATAGTTTTTGTGAGAGCTGTACAGGTATTTTACAGGAGAATTTTTTTCTTTTTTTTTTAAAGCTCCCAATATAGTTAATGGTTTAAGAAATCAGAAGCACCAGGTTGCCTTTCTTTGTTTTCAATTATCATTTGACTCCAATTCTTTTTTTATACATAGTTAAAAACTATTGACAATCACAGTATATATAGTGACTCCTGAAACTGGCTTCAAGGTCTTAGCCAATGCAATAAGTCAAGAAAAGAAAAAATCAAAAAAAAATTTAAAAGTTGACATCATGTATAGAAATAATTATGAATAGATACTTAGAAAATATCAATAAATCAACTGTATTTGTCAGGGATCATATATATATATATATATATATATATATATATATATATATATAATCATATATATATTTAAAATTATAAAAGGGAATTTATTAGATTGACATATCATACTGGATGCTGAATTTTCCCACAAAAGCTCTCGGTACCCTGGACAGGAAAAAAATACAGTAGGTGCTCAATGATAGATGTAGGAAGGCTCAGAGTAAGAGGGATCAAAGATGCAGCCCCAGTCTATGGCCCAGGACTGGAAACTCCCTGCAGACTCCCTGGGGCTATTTACTCCTGGCCAGAAGGCTAAGGAACTTAAAATCTGATGTTTGTTGAGGTTGATAGCAGCAAAAGATGTGCCTACTCAAGGGGAACAGAGCTTGTTGAGTGGTGGGAATCATTTATATATTTTCAATATTTTGAAAAGTTAAAAACTATTCCTCTGAAGTCAGAAAAAAAGAAAGAAGAAACGGAAAGAAAACAAAAACAAAACAAACTAAAAACTCCACAAGGTATTTATTGCACTAGAACTCAAAAATAAAGCATTTGGACAAGAAAGCAAACAAACAAAAAAATTCATTCAAATAGTAAGGGCACAGGTTAATTTTTCTATTTGAAAAGAACATGATCATGTGTGTGTGTGTGTGTGTACATATACACGTATGTATATATGTATGTTTATATATATATATATATATATATATATATATCCCTAAAACTTCACCAAAAAGTTGCTTAAAAAACAAATTACTCGCAGAATCCAAAAGTCCCTTTAAAAGAAAAACAAGTAATATTTTACATACTAAGTGTCAACCATTCAAATAAAAATTTAAAAACCCTATTTGCAATGTCATCCAAAAGAGTCACATTGGATTAAATTAAGTAAGAAGATGACAGATTTACATATGGAAAAACTGACAACCAAAATATTGAAAAATATATAAATGAATATTTATGTCCTATTAGTTGAAATAATTGATACTGTCAAAATGTTCAAATTATTTCCTTTTTTGTGGTTGCTATAACAGGGATTGAGGTAGGACTTTCAAACTGAGCTATATCCCCAGCTTTCTTTTTTTCTTTCTTTCTTTTTCTTTTTTGTTTGTTTCCACACAAGCTCTTGCTAAGTAGCTGGGCTCAGGCTTACAATTCTTCTGCTTAAACTCCCCAAAGCTCTGGAATTACAGGCATGCTTGCAGACTGTTAAAATGTTCATTATAACCAAAGCAATCTAGACAGTCAATACAATCTCTGTCAAAATATGAATGACATCCTTCACACACTAGAAATAATAATCCTAAAATTCATATAGAAATACGGAATTTGCCCAAGCAATCCTAAGCAAAATGAACACAGCTGAGACATCACACTATGTGACATCAAGTTAGGCTAAACAGTCATAGTAGCAAAAACAACATGATATTGGCACAAAAATAGACACATAAACAAGTGGCACATAAACAAGAATAGAGGACACCACTAAAACCTCCTGATTCAGAAAAAAGGCGCCAAAGATACACATTGGAGAGAAGACCACCTCCTTAGCAAACAGTACTGGTACACAGTGGCAGAAGACTGAAGCTAGAACCCTGTCTCTCATTCTATACAAAAGCTAACTTAAAATGGATCAATGAGCTGGGTGTGAGACCTGAGTTTTTGAAACTGTTAAAAGATACAGGAAAAGATTGAGGTTATAGGCACAAGCAATAGTTTCTTGAAAAGATCTCTAATAGTACAGAAAATGATGGCAAGAATCAACAATTGAAACCACATGAAATTAAAAAGTTTCTCCACAGCAATGGAAACAACTAACAAATGAAATGACATGTATCTGTTGGTCATTTGAATTTCTTCATGAGTGAACTGCCTCTTCATTTCATTTGCCCGCTTTTCAATAGGATCCTTTATTTTTGTTGGCTTACTTTTTTTCAGCTCCCTGTGTATTCTAGTTATGAGCTTCATATCTGAGTTGTTGGTGGTGAATATTTTTTCCCAGTCTATTGGTTCTCTTTTGACTATGTTGATAGTTTCCTTTGTTGTGCAGAAACTTTTTAATTTGACAACATCCCATTTGTTAATAATGGGGATAATTTCTTTTGTTTTTGGTGTCTTGTCAAGGAAGTCTTTGCCTACCCCTATGTCTTTTAGATAGTTGCCTAATTTGTCTTCTAGGAGGTTCAGTGTTTCGCTTTCAATGTCTCAGTCTCTGATCCACTTTGATTTGATTTTGGTACATGGTGATGGGTGTGTCACTAGATTCTTTCATATTCAACATCCCTAGCCGTAAGAGACATAAAAATGAAAACAATGCAAAGGTACCATCTCACTCCAGAGAGAATGACCTATATCAACAAGTCAAATAGTAATCAGTGCTGGTGAGGCTGCGGGGAGAAAGGAACCCTCCTGCACTGCTGGTGGGAATGTAAATTCATACAACCACTTTGGAAAGCAGTATGGAGATCTCTCAAAAGACTGGAAATAAATATCTCCTTTGACCCAGCAACACCGCTCCTGGGAATATTTCCAAAAGAGGTTAAAACAACACATAACAGAGATACATGTATACCCATGTTCATAGCAGCACAACTAACAATAGCTAAAATATGGAAGTCACCAAAATACCCATTAACAGACCAACTGTGGTATTTATACACAATAAAATACTATGCGTCTATAAAGTCCAACAGTGTGGAGGCTTTTGAAGGCAAACGGAAGAAGAAACTTGAGATCATGCTTAGTGAAGTGAGTCAGAAGCAGAAGGTGAAACATCGAATGGTCTCTCTGAGATGAGAGACCCAGATCACAACTCTTATGGAACTTAAAATGAAAAACAAAGTGAAACAGGGGGGTAGGGTGGGGAGAGAGTGAGGGGTGGGTAGGGGGAGGGACAAAAGGAGAGTGGGAAAGTCCTTGTCACCTTGACAAGATACGTATGTGCACAAAATGCTCAACTACATTGTAAACCTTAAATTTTGCATTTATACATATCAATAAAATGGGGGGGGTAATGAAAATGAAATAGAAGAGGACAGAATTTTTATCAGCTACACTCGTGAGAGACGATTAATAGCTAGAATACAGGTAAAACTCAAAATCACCAAAAAGTCAAATAGCCCAATCAATAAATGGGCAAATGAATCAGACATTTATCAAAAGAGGTACAAATGGTTAATAAATATTGGGATATAAAAATGTTTCATATTCTTATCCATTAGGGAAATTCATGTGAAATCTACATTGGCATTCCGTGACACCCTAGTCAGAATGTGTAGCATCAAGAATACAAAAAACAGGAAATGTTGGTTAGAACGCAGAGGAAGAGGGAACCCTTCTTTGCTGTTCTTGGGAATGGAATTTAGTAAAGTTATTTTGGAAATAAGTATGAAGGTCCTAAAAATTATAAGTGGAGCTACCTTTTGTCCAGCTATATCATTCTTTGGCATGTACTCGAGCAATTCAGCACACTGTGGGAACACCTGTATGCCCATGTTTACTGTGGCACAATTCGCAGTAGCAAGAGTATAGAACCAGCTTTGATGCCTGAAAACAGATGAATAGGTAAGGAAAACGTGGTATATATGTAAGAGTACTGTTCAGCCACAAGGAAGAGTGACATTCTGTCATTTGCGTGTGTGTGTGTGTGTGTGTGTGTGTGTGTGTGTGTGTGTGTGTGCTTTGTTTGTTACAAACAGA
The DNA here is from genome assembly GCA_004027205.1 of Ctenodactylus gundi. NCBI lineage: Eukaryota > Metazoa > Chordata > Mammalia > Rodentia > Ctenodactylidae > Ctenodactylus > Ctenodactylus gundi. The sequence goes on along the minus strand of PVKB01001710.1, from coordinate 333,771 downwards.
ATCTTCCTATAGTTCAGGCTGATTCTGAACTCAAAGCAATCCTCCTGCTTCAGCCTCCCAAGAGCTGGGATTAGAGGCTTGCACCACCACACTTAGCTTATATGGTGCTGAGGAACTGAACTCAGGGCTTTGTGATTGCTAGGCAAGTGCTTTAACTGCTAAGTTATCCTGCCCACAACGATCTGTCATTTGCAAGTAAATAACTCAGAAAGATAAATACTTCCTGTTCTCCCTAATGTGTGGAATCCAAACCGATGACAGGTGGAAGGGAGATTATTGTTAACTAAGAGGAAAGGAATGGGAGGTAGAGGGGTGGAATGGGTCTGAACAAAATAGATAACACATATTATACACTCTTGCTGGAGGAATAAAGACATACGAAACCGAGAAACCACATATCAATACACTGGCTATCAAACTAACATGTAAAAGGAAGAAGAGTGAAATATTCAGACTCCAATTTTACTACTATATGTGCATTTAGTATATAAATATGTTACATTTATTAATAAATGATGGTTTACATGGTTAGAGATGTGGATAAAATCAACTAAAACCTTCAAGTTAATCTTGTGTTAAAAGCCTATGTGTCAGGTCCCCGCATCTGTCCTGAGGCAAACATCCCACTGGAAATGGAAGTGGATTTTCTTGGCTTCCATCTCAGCCCCTGAATAGGTAAAGCTCACACTTACCAGTCTTCCCCGTTGCAGATTGCAAGTTTTCACTTCTGTTTATTGAATATTAGGATGGTGCAAAGCTCCATACCTGAACCCTGAAAGCTGTGGCCAACGGAGGATCGCCCAGGTGGCAGAACTTTCACGCAGGTGCTACTGAGAATGAGACAGGGAAAAGGACATTTATGAGCACTGCATTACGATGGTGGCCAAGGGAGAGGCCACTGCCTGCTCAGGGCAACTCTTCAGAGTGACTCTGCCATCATGAGGTTTGTTATGCCCCGGGTTTGATTGGCCGTCATCTTTTTCAATGTGTCTAATACCCACTTACTCAAAGGCACCATGAAGACACAGGCGCCACTTCTGGCCAGCGATGCAATCGTTTCCTATAGCATAGGGCCTGGTACAGAATAGGCACAAACGCAAAGAAAAATACTTGTGGGATGATGGAATTCATAAGAATTAATAAATGAACTAAGTACAAAAAGTTAACTTTATGTTGAACGTAGTTCCTGCTAAATTAAAGAGTTACCTATAATAAAAGAAAAAAAAGTATGACATAGAGGAAAATATGTACTTTGGAATGTTTAAGGGCTTTCTAAACATGAAAACAATATAAAAACCCTCAATGAAAACACTGACAAAAGTTTCAAGAAGTATTACAGTAAATTAATATCTATAATGCAAATTATAAAAACACAAATCATACTACAATGCAAAAGTTTTATAAAAATAGACTTCTAAAGTGAGGAAGATGATATGTATTTAAAATTTAACAATTAAATGAATAAAGTCAAACACAAAATAACATTTTTCACTTATATTTTTAAATAATATTGATACCTGGTATGTTATTGGAAATATTATTCATTGGGCAAATTAGTAAGTTAAGGTTTGTATGAATAGAATGTTATAGAATCATTAACATATGCTTCCCTAATTATTAAAAGACACAAAATTCTCTGAAATTTATGGAAAATAAAATAGTTTATTATATAAATGCTGAATCAAAGAACACATTCACACACTTCTGTATATGTCTTATGCATCTGTGATAAAGATACAGAAATATTAAAAAGGAAATAATATACTGTCACCAAATATATCTCAGTATTGTTTTATCAAATTTTATATTTTTATTGTTAATTTGTTAACATAGGCATGCTTCACTTTTATAAATAAATCCAGATTAACTCATAGTCAAACTGGAGAAATCAATCAACTGCCTTGTTTTCTGATCCACCAGAAGAAAATAAAGATCTATCTAAATAAACAAACATAAATGAAAAACTAAATAATATTAGATATTTTCTATATACATGAGAATAGTTTCTCTATTTCATATATTACATTTTTGTCACCTTTCTCTGAGTAATGTAGTCTCTATCACAGGTTGTAAATGCTGCTATTATATGTATCTGATTTTTAAAAAATTATTTTTATGAAAAAGATTCTAAGATATCATTAAGTATACAAAAACAAGCCTATGAAAAATGCTTATAGTATAAAATTTTAATCAGATATAATCATTTTTAAGTAAATATTTTTATATATGTACAAAAGCAAAGATATGTATATAAACTTTATTAAAATATCATTGTATTTAAAAGGCTTGCAAAAAATACCTGAAGCTCACAGGGGTCATCTCTGTGGCAAGGACTGAAAGACTGGGCTAATGGTTAGTTAGCAGGGCTACTGTCTTTCTTTTCACTCTCTCTCACTCTGTCTCTCTCTTCATTGATATCACTTTCTCTTGTTTGAAATATTTTCACTAAAAACAATACTATACTTTATGGTCTTGAGCATAATATATTAAACAAAGTGCTATATTTTAGGCTTTTCTACAGCTTTCTTTAGTAGGCAAATAACAATGGCATAACCTATATAAGCATAGAAAGCATGCTCTATCAAATATTGTCTCTGTAAGTCTAACCATGTTTTATAAAACATCCCTGAAGACTTTCCTAAATTGCTTCCTTAATGTGTGACTCTTGGATGAGTAGTATCCATGCTGAGTATCAGTAGATCCACTTTGAGTTGTTAGTTAAGTAAACTTGTAGACTCTCGCCTTTTCTCACCAACCCCATATATCTCAGATCTTCCGGATTAGAAATTATGGGAGAAAGTATGAAACTAAGTGCTATTGATGCAAATGGATCAATGAAAAGCCATCATTAATGTGAGATGTAAGAAGTAGACATTGTAAAAGTTACCTGGGAAAGGGGCTGTACCAGAAGTCAACTGGGCTGCACATTTTGCAGTCCAATGATAGAATCACAATTAAATCAGAGAACAGAAAGCAACATCAGCTCAGAGAGTTCTATAGCACAGGATAGTCGCCTACCTTAAATCATTTCTTCATACTAGGGAGAATCCCAATTATTTATCCATCTCATCAAATAAGGTGACTGTGTCAACCGGTCCTGGCCTTTGTGATAAAGAAATATTTAAGATTTTTTTCAATGCATTAAGACGTGGTGGACATAGTGCTTTGGCCTTTTGCTTTGTTGTTGTTTGTTTCATTGATTCTTTTCCTTTGTTTTTCTTCCTTAGTGTGTGGATAAGTAGCCTATGCCAGTAGTTCACAACCTTTTGATGTCAAATACTATTTCAGTTGAAGACCGTTCTTTCAAGATGGGAGTGAGGAATGGGCAAGAGATGATTTGTTATGCAGCAGGTTGTTGGAGGAAAGCTGTGATACGGCGAGCAGCAGTTGGGGGGGGGGGGCGTGGAAAGTGAAGCTCCACCTCCCTCTGGCAGATCAGCAGGGGCATTAGAACCTGATAGGTGCGCACTGACAGGGGGCAGAGCTTTGCTCCTGGCTCATCTGTCCTTGCGGTTGCACGGCTACGAGGTCGCGGACTGGTGCTGGCTCAAGACCGAGGGCTGGAGAACCCTGACCTGTATTGCAGTAGTCAGTGAAGAAGATGCAGTCCAAGTGCTCAGGATGGTGTGGAAGGAAAGTGAAGCTGGCTGCGGCATTTCTAGCATCAAGGGTGTGAAACCAGCCCACAGGTCACCTAGGGATTTATTCTCAGTCTTCAAAATGAAGCTCTTACTTGGTGAAGTCACTGTCATGTCACTGAATCATATGTAATCCTAAATAATACTAAAAATAATTCAGGAATTTCAATTTGATTCATATAAAACAAGCGAAATAAAGCAGTGAAAAAGTGACAAAAAGATTGTATGGGGCAAAACAGGAAAGCCTTGTAAAGATCAGTAAGGAAACATCTCCCTCTATGCGTTCTCTAGCTGCTCTATGTTTAGATGTGAATTTCCCTTACCACTGCTCTGAATGAGCCTGCCGACATCCAACTCTGTGCTTGTCCACAAGGAGCCTTGGAATTTCGGTTATCTAGATTGCCATCTGACGGTTCTTTTCATATAGTCGGGCAAATGCCGCAAATAGATGTGAACGCTTATTTGTAGTAGAGCCTCACGACAGACGAACACAAAGGGCATCTTAGAAATACATGCAACAGGACTCTGTGCTGCTGTGTTACCTCCATCTTGGACCATCAGTCTCCACCAGGCCGTACTCAGAACCAGTGGCCTCTTTTCATGCTTGCTCACAAAATTCTCAAAAGGGCTGGCAGGTCCTATCAAGCCTTGGTCTCATTATTCTATCCCACTTCTACAGCTGGGAAGATGACTCGCCCCAGCCCATCCTGGCTCTGCTCCCCAGTGAGTGTCGGGACCACCTCCCTCCACGCGGAGGTGTCACTTTCTCACACTCGGAGCCTTGATTTCAGATAGAGCTTTGGCCCAGCGCGTTAAAGTATTTTCCCACACGGCGCCTTCCCTCCTATTACAAAGGTGGGCTTATTCACTGCGCTTCTTTGTGTAATCCTGCCCATCGATGGCGCTGGTGATTTCACACGTACCCTGTGGCCAACAGTGTATTCATTTCCGAAGAAAGCTCTGCCACTTGTTTTCCCCTTTCTTACAATAGCAGCAACAATTCCAGCTTCTGGCATGAAACACAAAACAACATTATTTACTATTAGATCGGTGCCAACTCTCTACAGCTCTGTCTGCATTATGCTTCCACCTCGGGGACGGTGATTAAAGAACTAGTTTTCAGTGACATTTATATCCATCCTGTGAGCAGCAAAAAATTCCCACCACAACTAAGTGTGAGGTGGGACTTCTTTTATTGTTCTACAGCATTTGAAAAGTATAAATGAAAAGTAATTCATTTGGATAACATCTTGTAACTTCCTTTCCTGGCCTCTTCAGGATGATTGAATTGAGTTCTGTTCTGCAGTGCATCTGGGGGCACAATCCCTTTTTCTACACTGCTAGGGGGCTTCTAGGACAACTTCCCCAGAATATTTTGTTTATCTTTGTCTCATGAAAGTGGATATGTTCTGGGCAGGCCGCATAAATGGCTAATGTTTCCTCTTTTTTTCCTACTTTGATGTGAGTGTTTTTCTCCGTAATGTTCAAAGAATTTTATATTTTGTTAATAACACAGCAGAAGACATCCATTCCCCCATTTCTAGCTCTTGACAGGAGGCAGAGGCTTAGGGTGGCTTTGAATTTTGCACCTAAGTGATATGCTCCGACTCAGCACATTTTTCTTCCAACACAGTGAGTGGCCTTTTTGATATTTACAAGAGCCCTATAATTCCAAGAGAATAAGCTGAAAAGGGGGACCAAAAACAGGGCGCCTCGATGCAGAGCATTGTTCTTAAGTGGTCTTTGCTTTTCTCCTGTTATTAGCTGTGCATGTTTTGCTCTTGAGGGTCAAGAGAAAATGTGCCAGTTCACAGGAGGCTGAAAAGGTATTAGAACGTTTCAATGAGCACTTATAAAATTAAGATCTTCCAAGGGACAAGTGTATCCTTAGAAATGATGCATTGATTGGCGCAGGTGGCCACTTGATTAGCGATGCCTTTCAGTCAAGGGTGGCCTCTGGCAGGCAGGAGCAGCCTCTCTCAGCTTGGTATAGATCTCCACAGCTTGCTCTATGCCCAGTTCTACATCCAGCATACAGCAGTAGCTGTAAAGTCTGTTGCATCTGACCCCTGCTTTCAGGGGGTTTCTGAGAAGAACTGATAGAAGAGTCTCTGAGATGGTCTAATGTGCACTACAGGATGTCAGAGAGCTGCATCTAATCATTGCTTTCCTGATACTTTCATCATATCTTAACTGCTTAGCTTATGGTTTTCTCTGGATATTAGACATATTTATAAGGACATTTTGGAGTCTTCTTTTTTATTTCAGGTGGATGCCACAGCAGGCTGACTTTGCAGGTCATTTCTGCCTCAGGCCTTTTCTTTTTTATAGTGGATGGTTTGTATTTTTCTGGGGGGTTTTTTGTATGTCTCATAAATTTCTGTTAGATATTGGATATTTTAGATAGTATATGGTAGTAACACTAGGTGCTAGTAGGCCTGCCACACCTGCAACTTTTTAAATGGTTACATTTTTGTACTGGGCTGATTTGTGTAGTGATATATTTCTTTTGTTTGTTTGCTTGCTTGCTTGCTTGCTTGCTTGTTTGTTCACTTGTTTTGAGACAGGGTTTGTACTTTAGGCCAGGCAGAACTTGAACTCACTGTGTACCCCAAGCTGACCTCCAACTCCTGGCAATTCTCCTGCCTCAGCCTCTGAGTGCTGGGATTACAGGTATGTGCTACCATGCTGGGCTAATTTTCATGTGGCACTGGGAAATCCAGCCAGGGCCTTTTGACACACTTCCCTCAGTAAGCTATGCCCTCAGCCCTTAGTGATCTTTTCACCCACATCCTCAACTTCACTCTCTCCATTAGCCACTCCCTTGCTTTTTCACCTGTGCTGAATCTGCTATTGCTTTTTAGAGGGCACAAACCTAGGCAAGCCCATTTCACCCTGGCTTTTAAAGTAGTTTTGGAAAAATTAAGATTTGAATATCATTTTCACTAACCAATACCAAGAAGACAAGCTTTGTTGATTACATGATATTACTCTATTTTTGACAATAATCCCTGGATGCATAAATAACTCCATGAACTGACCAGCAACTGGGCTCCCTTGACCCCTAGAAATCAGCTCTTGCAATGTGATCTCACCCCAAGCTCCTAGTCAGACCAGCCAATCTATAATTTAGCCTGTATCTGTCAACAAATCATGAGTCTTCTCTCAACTGTTATTTGATACAACTTTCCCTTCTTTGAAAGAACCTTGAACTTGGACTTACCCACGCACCATATAAATGAAATGTTTCTTTGAGAACAAATGAGTAGGTCTCTGTTCCAAGGATTTCTTCTCTTCGAAATTTTCAATCTCTGGACCATTGTTCTCTACATCTCTGTAAATACCATAGCCTATTTCTCTGTCTCTCTGTCTCTCTGTCTGTCTGTCTCTCTCTTTTCTGAGAATTTAACCTAATACCTTCACACTGAGCTATATCCTCTCTTTCCTTTTTATACTTTTCCATTTTGAGACAGGATCTAATTCAGTCACTAAATTATCCAAACTGGGATCAAATTTGACATCCTCCTGCCTCATCCTCTCGGAGTGCTGGGACTACAGGTGTCCACCACCAATGCTTGGCTTAGTTACTTTAAAAGTGCTAGTGGACTTGGAGAGTTGCTTTCTGTTTTCTTGCCTTGCCTTTTCTGGTATAAAGGAATCACATGTGGAGCTCTAACTCATGTGCTAGGAGAGTGCAATCAGGCCAAATAGTCCTGATAATGCCATGGGTCGTAGGTGAAGGCTATGTCCTAATAGTAGAGTCTGGGTAGAGGAAAGGAACCCTTCACCTCTCAGATGTCATTGACTGAAATTTGTCTTAGATTTTGGTGGCTGGGAGCAGGATGGAATATGCTGATGTTCTTTTCATTTCCAAAGTAGAGCTCTGAGTTGGAGCTGGGAGTAGAGGAGTTCTGTGTTCTTGAACTATAGCTTTTTGAAGTGGAGACTGACACATTGACTTGGGCTGTAGGAGAGAAGAAGTATCAGTTCAAATATCACAAACTTGTTATTTTTATTGAAGTTTACTGTAGTTCCTTGAATAAATTTATGTGAATTAATTGTGTGTCTTCAGGACAATTTCTAATGGTTTTTAATTATTTTTGCTTTGTCTTTGTGACTTTCACCACTTCTTCAGGTGACTGACTATAGGTCTCTTCCCACTGTCATTTGTGGCATTCCTCTTATTTTAAATGTTCTGTGAGTGGCATTTTTACAGTGCCCTGATGCTGAGATAACAGCTATTAAGTACTTTAGTACATTCTTATTGGAAAAAAATGTGTGAATAACCAAGAATCCTATAAAGAGATGTTAACAGCAATATTCATAGGAAAAATGGACTGAAAAGCCATAGTCCTGCAACACTATATGTCGTTTGGAATTGCTTAAATAAAATAACCTGACAATATCAAGTGCTAGTAAGGACTTGAAGCCATCAAAAGTCTAACTGATAGATTCTGGGCTCATAAAATCTTACAACTAACTGAAAATCTTTGGAAATTTTCTTGAAAAATTTGCTACATACTCACCATATGACTTAATAATTTTAGGTATTGACCCCAGGGGAATACTTATGTTGACACACCAAAAAAAAAAAGAACCCTCCTCATAAATGTTTATACTACCTCTTTTTATAATAATCATTAAAATCGAAAACATTCCAAATGCCTTTGAACAATTTCATATAAAAATTGTAATACATCCCAAAAAATGGAATGTTAAAAATCTAAAAATAAGTAAATCTACAAAGGGAACATTGGCATTAGTACAGACAGCAGTGTGGATGAATTTTGCATTCGTCTCCTTTGAGTCACAATGGTCAAATAGTTGACATAGGCGACTCAAAGGAGGAGGGGCCTGTCGTGGTTTATGGTTTCAGAAGTTTTACTTTATGGTTAATTGGCTCAAAAATGTCACGACAGAGGGAGTAGTGGAAGAAAGCCCTTGAGCTTGTGGTACCCAGGAAGGAACGCACAGGGGAAGAGCCTGAGCAAAAGGGGTCAGGGATCAGACAAGTCCCAAATCCCCAAGTTGGTGCCCCCATGACCCAAGCAGACACACTGAAAGAGTGCTTTATAGAACTACAGAAAGGATCCCTGAAAGCAGGGTCTTCTGGAGAGCTCTTTATTAATTTCCTGGGGATCTCTCAAGCCAATCAAACTCACAAGGTTAACAATCACAAATCTTAAAAGCCTTATACCAGGTAAAAGAAGTCTGTCTCAAAAAGTTACATATTATATGATTTAATTTAGATACCATTATTTAAAGGACCAAACAGTGGTGACCATGTAGAGATGATAGAGATTGTAACAACAAAAGTATGGTAACGTGAGATTTGGGGGTTTTGGAACTGGTTTATGTTCCTAGTTGGATGGCAATTGCATGAATCAACACATGTTAGAATTTACTATACTGTGCATCAACCACAGTCAATTTTAGTGAATATTAATGCCATGGTTTGGAACTAGAGTGTCCCCAAAAAGCCACATGTACCTATTGACATTGTGTAGTGTCAGAGATGGAACCTGGCTGGAAGGGGTGGATGCTTGGGGGTTGATCTGGAGGGGCATGTGCTGGTTCTGCTCTTGCTCCCAGACCCCTCTCTGTTCCATCTTGCTGTGAGAAGCTCTGTCTCTTGGAGCACTGGCTCTGGCCCCACCATATGATTCCACCATTTTCCAGCTGCTCACCTGACACATTGGACTGTGACTTTCTGAAATTGTAAGCTAAAATAATTCTTTTCTCCCTAAAGTTGTGGATGTCAAGTATTGAGTCACAGTGATGAGAAAGTAATTAAGACAAGTAAATTAGAATTGTTTAAGTTATAAAATTTTGAGAATTTGCAATTGCAACACCTAAAAAGGGTCATTTATAAAAGTTATCGACTACTTTCTACCTAGGTTAAATTTAAGTGATATTGAGCCTCTCATATTTTATAACATTTAATTTCATATTTTATATACTCAGTGTTTGGTCTTCTCTGGTTTTATAGTAATAATTGATATAGTGGAAATAATGTCTAATTAAAAGTAAACAGAATGATTTAATTTTATTCTTGGCTTTAATATTCATACATTGACCAGAATTAATAAATGACTTGAGTCCTCTAAGACCACCTTTATATTATATATAAAATAAAGGCCTAAAACCTTATTCCCCTAAGTTTATTAGATGACTTTCAAGTAATATATGGAATCAGTTCATATGACTGTAGAAAGGGATTATGTTATCTTTGTTTGAACATATATGGAAGTCTTATAAAAATAGTACACGCATTGGACAACAAAAGATGACTCAAATTCCCTATTTTAATGGCAAATAGGGACGTGTGTGTCTGTGTGTGTGTGTGTGTACATGTGTATATGCATGCTGGAGATTATACTCGGGATTTTGCATCTGCCAGGCAAGTTCTGTGTCACTGAGCATTCCCAACCCCACATAGACGGTTTTAACAAAATGCCATGAGATAAAACATTAGTATTGGGGTTGTAGGTATAGTTCAGTGTTTAGAGTGCTTACCTAGCTTTAATTCTCCAGCGTCATATAATAGGTGGGTGTAGGGGTGCACACCCATAGTCCCAGCACCAGGGAGGCTGAGGCAAGAAGATCACCATGTGATCTAAGCCCATGGTGCTTAAAGAGAAAAGCAATGTCACATGGGTATCAATAACTAGACCTGAAGGTGAACATAGCATAAACAAAACACTGAAGCTATAGTGAACAATTAAAACAGTAGTTAGAACTTTACCAAAAGGCATGCAGTATAAAAGAAAAACAGATTTAAATGTGGGAGAGGAGTAATAAATAAATATAAATTTCAATAGAAGGGATAAAATGAGGTCAGAAATCAATAAAGACAATAATAAAAATAGTAATAAAAATCAACAATAAAAAAGTCAAAATCAGTTTCTTGAAAATATAAATAAAATAGACAAGTCTATGACAAACAAGGTCATGAACAAAGCAAGAAAAGCTAATAAACAAAACAGACAGTGAGCAGGAGCCAGAGCTGCAAAAAGCATGAATGTTGAAAAGTCCGGAAAGGAAAGCAGGTTCTATTTCTCTTTCGGATGCGGGTCATCACAATAAATGTTGCTCTCGACTAATAAAGAGAAAGTGCATAGTCTGCAGAGTGTTACTTTTTATGTTTTGGAGACCAAAATGTATCTGAAGTGACAAAGAACTGCTTCCGGAATTCCCCGCCCAACCCAAGAGAGATGTGGCCAATGAGCTGCATGCTTCGCGGTTTTTTTCCAGTATTTTTCCCCATTTTATTGATATGTATAAGTGCAACATTTAAGGTTTACAACGAAGTTGAGCATTTTGTGCACATACGTATCTTGTCAAGGTGACAAGGACTTTCCCACTCTCCTTCTGT
>PVKB01001710.1:109852-322658 GCA_004027205.1 Ctenodactylus gundi | reverse complement strand
TCACAGCCAATAAAAAAATTAACACACACAAAATAATAAGCCATAATGTCTATTAACTGATAATTATAACATTTAGGTAATGGCAACTGTTGTTTCTTTTCTAACACATGGTATCCCTTTTCTTGACTGCTACATTACAGCCTCTTATTTTAATTTTTTTCCATTTTATTAATATACATATATGTGACACATAATGTTTACATTGGACTTGAGTAATTCGTGTGCATACATATATTGTATAAAAATTATAATCCTCTCCACTCCCCATTTTTGATCTTCCCACGCCCTTCCCCTCCCACCTAATCTACCTCCTCATACCCATCTGGTTCTATAAAATGACTGTATTCTGGGCTTCTCATATTGGAGAAACCATTCGATATTCAACCTTATGCATTTGGCTCTCTTCACTAAGCATGATGGTCTCAAGTTGCATCCAGTACAAAAAACACAATGTTATGTGTAATGACACACACATACACAGCTAATACTAAAACTAGCACTTTGTACACATATACACGTTTACTGTTTGACTCTAGCTTTTCAGATTTTGTGACAGTTTGTTGCATAAAGGAGGCTACGAAATTCTAGAAAGTATTCATGAATCAATGTATATACCCAACAATGAATTTCACTTTTTAACTTTTTAAAATTTCCAATTAATAATGGGATTTTCCTTGCTAAGTCTTCTCTGCTGCCTTCTTCAGTGGCTCTACTTGCTGTAGTGTAGATGACTGCTCATGAGCTGAACAAGGTTCCTTGGTAGCATTAGAGTCAGGGGATGCCATAGTTAATTACATGCAGTCTGTGACATTTCCTGTCTCTAATTTCCAAAGAGTTCAGGAAATGAGTCTTTAAGATGTCCTGTACCCTTTTTTAGGGAATAGGTATTAATGTTGAGATAAATGAATTCTGTCTTCCATTTTTTTCATTATTTCTTAAGATAAAATAGTCCAGAGAAATTTAACTAGTAAAAGAATACAGGATCTGTACAGGATACGTGGTAAATATCTGTTCAATATGACAGTGACAATAAGCAAGTGTGCGGCAAACACCCAGTGCTCTGTGGAGGCAAATGACTGAAGCATCTGGATATAGCGAGAATTCTCGTGATTCCGGCCCAGTCAGGGGAAATAGATGTAACAAGCCAGTATGCCCTTGGAGCGCGTGGGCAGCCAATGAACGGATCGCACATCACAAAAGAGTCACAAGCTATATAAGTGATACTATATGTTATTTATAACACTGAATTTCAAAGAAACGGAAACCAAAAAGTAGCATTTTACAGGCAAGATTAGCCTCATAGGCATTCTTTAACAGAAAAAAGACATAATCATAATTTGGCACAGAGTATTTTTTTCTGTGACATCTGTCTTAAGCAGAAGGTGATTTCTTCTGTTATGATCTTTAATCTTGGACTGAAACACACACGTAAAAATCTATTAGCCAGAATTTTGAGGCAAACAGGGAGAGTTGTGCCTTAAAACCTCAAATTTCAATCTAGGAACCTAGGATTGATAGAAGATGAAAGAATTTTTACTACTATGATATTTATCTCAGTACTTAATAATTATCAAAGGATAGTTTAGTTACCAGAAATATACTTTGAAAGTTTCATAAGACAGCTCTTAAAGACAATTCATGTTGAATATTTACAGCTTCAGTGAAACACAATTTTGATAGCTCAGGTTGACTTTTGTGTTTCTTCTTTTGTAGTATTATTCTAATCTTTCTGGAGCTTCCAGAAATGTGACATTATTAACAGAAAAGAAATTTTTAAATGTATTTTTGATTACAACCCTCAGCCTGTTTTATTCTGTGCCTCAATATTCTTGGCTTTTGAAATGGATAATTCCTTTAAAAAGTAAACTGGGTAAGATATTTGAGTCAATCTCCATTCTTAGATTTATGGACTGCACTTTCTAAGGAAGCCAATTACATTTGCAATTACTGTATTTCTCTTTCAGGCCTACTTCATACTTGTAGTCACATGCTTTCCTTAGGTTTTGACTTAAATTTTTCCAAGTAAAAATTTTACTAATATTTTCTTCCTGGCATAAAATTCTAGTAATTAAAATACCATAGTAATTGTCTTTTTTAAATTTAGGGATGGGAACAAATACAGTATGGTTTATCCTTCTGTAGCATTCCAACAAAGTAAGTTTTAAGCTATGTAATAATTCGCATTTCTTTTTATAAATTTCAGTAGAAAAGAATATTAGAAATGTGTTCAATTAAGCCTTTGATCATCTTACTGCAGTTTTCCCCCATATTGCTAAACCTCTTAGATAATATATGATTAGAAAACTGGATTATAAAAACATTTGTCCTCCAAAAACATAGCCTATCATATCTTTAAGTAATATTCTCAAGGTCTACTGAATAACATTTCAGCAAATTTTCTCCCAAATGTTTGCTTCTTGTTTTGAACCTATTTAGCTTCTTTTCTAATAAAACTAGATCAAATCTTCATTATGTTCTAAACAAGAGCCCTAATTTTTCACTGGCAGCCATTTCTGAAGAGACTGCTTCTTGTGAGGCTTCAGTTTTACATGATTTGTGATAAATATCAAGGTTAGTAATGGCCTTTGAGCTCAAGGTTATTTAAAAATTCACACAACAGCAGCAGCTTAGAATTTGGCTTTAAATTGAGTATATCTTTTGTCTTCATGGTTTCCACCTCTGGATAGTAAAAATTTAACATGTTTTGGTTGGTGTGTGTGTGTGTGTGTGTCTGTCAGTGTGTGTGTGTCTGTCAGTGTGTGTCAGTGTGTGTGTGTGTCTATCAGTGTGTGTGTGTGTGTCAGTGTGTGTGTGTCTGTCTGTCTGTCTGTGTGTGTGCGCGCGCGCGTTAGAGAAGGAGAGCTGAAGCTAAGATCTCTGTACCTTTGTGTCAATTACCAATAACGGCAAAAAGCTAATCCACATTTATTGACTAGAGATATAATGCTTTGTTCTAATAAGATGAAAATAATTACCGAGAAGCTATTAAAATAAACTGTTTATTAAAATAATTGTTTTCTTTGGAGTGAGACCCTATCTCAAAGAAATAAAATAAAATAGCTGTTTTAAGACATTTATGAAAACTGTTCAATTTGCTTCAGACACTGTTCCCATTTTCTATTCTTCTTTTGCATTTCAACAGACACATTGGTGTAAATGTTTGTCTTTGTGTGATATGCTGTCTTCTTTCTTGTTGGAAGGAGATTAGATCCTTTCTAGGTGTTCAAGGGTCATTCGATTTGCTTAATCCTTCTTTCATGAATTTTGTTTTCTCTAGGCTGATTACTGACTCGCAGTTCTGTCTGTCCTCATAATTACATCTCTGTTGTTCTTTTGCTCCTCAATTGCTTCTGTCCTTAACTGACATAGTACGATGCTTTTCTTTAACTTTTCTAACAAGCTAATGTATCGTTATCTCTGTAGGTTAAATTGATCAACTTCTCTGCTTGAAGCTGTCTTTAGGCAGTTTCATTTTCGATCTTATATTGTTTGAAGCTTGGTGAAAAAATTCTAAGTAAAAATACAATTAGAATGATGAGCTTCTTATTCAACAATTTCGGTGACTAAAATATTTCTGCCAAATTTCACCTTTTTCCTTAATCTCTGACATTCTTTCCCAAGGAGAAAAGAGACATAAATTTTCCAAAATAACTAAATAAATGTCAAAAAGTCAGAGTATTTGTCCGGGGGTAATTCCCTTATGTAAAACTCCATCAATAAGTCCCAACTGAAATTACAATATTGGTATGATAAAAAAGTACATGATAAAGCCAAGAGCAACAAGAATCCAACATCTGATATAACTCCTTTGTAAAATTCCATGATAGTCACCTAAAGCAAATATTGAGTAGCATTTGAAAAATAGTACATTGAGACCCTAGAAAAAGGAAAAAAAATATAAATCTTTTTAAAGATTATTCTTCTTATGTTTGGCTTTTTCACAATAGGGAATCCTCAAGTGTGGTTATACAAAACTGAAGTAAGTTTTAAAATAATGTTAACTGAGGGTTAGACCTATAAGGTACCTTACCTACCTTACATACATGTCATATGAAGTCTTAGGGTTCGAATTCACTTTTATTAGGATATCTGCTGCCTACACCTGGGATCTTTCTGACACACTACACTGCTCCCTTCATAAAATCAATTGAAAAAACATTTTGGAAACCATGTGGGGCTCAATAGCAATGCAAACTAATGAGTTATGAATCCACATATTTGCAAAGTGGAATGTTGGACAAATAAACTACATTTAGTACTAAAATTTTCAAAACATTGTAGGTGTACTGGTTGGGAAAGCTGTCATGGAACTAAATAGGGTTATATATAATGACACCTTGAAAAAACTAAATAAATTGAAAATTTTAAGTCAAAGTAAAGTCTAAACTAGATCGTTTTAAAATCAAAAGGGCAAAAGTACTGTTCTCTCATTTAGCAGTATTATGAATGTTTTATCCAAGTATTTCTGAGCCTTATTAAAGTTTAACATACTTCTTCTAGCTATCATCAAAATACGGATTTGGACATAAGTGTGCAGCGTTTATTTAAATTTACACTCCTTAAAGCAATAGCTGTTATTTTGATATTTTTGTAGCATTAAATACTGTTATTTATGACTATCAACGGTTGCTAAAAAAAAGTAATGATTAGTAGTTGCAAGTGACTTTGCAAAAGTTCCTCTTCCTTCATCACCATTTTTTAATGGAAAACACATAAGCGGCATACATATATTGGCAGGATTTCTCCAGGAGTTGCATTGGGCTAGCATTTGGTTGTATCAAATAGAATTATGCTGAATATTATCAAAAATTTTACATTAGTAAGTGAATAGCAACATAAAATAAAATTATTTATAAAATTATCATTACTTTCAAGAAGTCCTGCCTACTTTATAAAGTTTTCTAAACTCTGCAGAGCATTAAACTTAAATTTAAACTAGCAACTACCACTATCTAAACATCCCCCTCCTCAAATTTGTATTAGAAAGAAATTAACAGGTGACTTCACTACACTTTTTTTATTAAAACTGTCAAAAATATCATCATAGCTAATACAGTAAAAGCATGGAAGGTTGAACTTTTGCACAAGTCGGTGAGTTTGCAAGACACTGCTTAGCTCGCAGGTGGATTTGTAATTTTTATGCGTGTGTGTGCGTCCATCAGCGTCTGTGCTCCAGATTCCCTTTGGATATCTATTTACTGTGTTTTTCTCAGTGTTGCTTCTTTGTACTTGTTTCTTGGTTCAATCATATTTTCAGTTCTCAAAATGAAGAGGCCACCTGTGGATGGTGCCTGCTATCTGCTAACGTCATTGCATTAAAAATTCCCTTTGTTCCTCCTTTATTCTGGCTTCATGCAATTTTGTTGGTCTCAATTATTTTATTACTGGCTAAAATATTGACTCTTTACAGAATAAAAAGTATACTAAGGCATACTTAAAATATAGCACATGTTGTTGAAGGCAAATAAACTTGTAATCTGTCTTTAGCTTTTGACCAACGTTAATTCACCCTTACTGTCAGTGCAGCCAGGGTCTGCCTTATTTATACCTGACTTATGGTTGCCCCCACAGTAAATTCTCCCTCTAAGTACCACTGCAAGCCAACTCACCCGTGCCCTACTCCCTCTCGCTATTTTTCTTTTTTCCTTCTTTTCTGCCTTAGGATCCCTCATACTTTCAGTTTCCTCTACCAAATTCCAAGGCCAATCTAAGACGACTCCGTGGGCAAAAGCGTAATCACAATTTTGAATAAAGGAAGGGTTACTTTCCCCAATGGTTGTTTTCCATCAACAGATAGCAGAAATGTTTCTATAGCCTTATTGCCACTTACACTCATCATGCTTCCTGTTTCTTCCCTCCTAACTTTGAGAAATTTGTTTATTCTTTTAAAATTGGTTATACCTAGTGTCTTCTAAGTCCTATGATATATTTTTCCCCATTTTATTGATATGTATAGGTGGAAAATTTAAGGTTTACAATGGAGTTGAGCCTTTTATGCACATATGTATCTTGTCAAGGTGACAAGGGCTTTCCCACTCTCCTTTTGTCCGTCCCCCTACCCTCCTCTGCCTCCCTCCTCCCGTACCCGACCCCCCTTTTTCATTTTGTATTTCGTTTTAAGTCCTATAGTAATTGTGCTCTGGGACTCTCATATCAGAGAAACCATTCGATGATTTATTTTAGGAACACAAGACTAAGCAAACAGTAAGAGTAGATTTTGTTCCCTCTATATATAATATCTTCATTTTGGAAAACGGGCACTAACACCGATACAACAACACAATAAATATAAAACTGCCTTGTGATAAATTTCATAAAAAGTAAATAATTCTCTAAAAGTATGTGAGCAGGAAAAATGGGAGAAATAAGAGCCTTCCTCTAAACAAAGATTGGAGGTTTGGAAAGCCAGAGGAATACAGGAATACAGAAGGTTGAATAATGCTTTCCAAAGACTCATAATTTCTTGGGACTTTGGAAAGTGACTCTTTTGAAAACACATCTTTGAAAGATCAGTCGCTTTATGGGGTGGGCATAGCAGAAACTGGAGAAAGCCATGGGACAGTTTCTTCCTCAGTGTCTCCAGAGGGACTTACCCTGCAGAGGTCTTCACTTCAGATCCCCGGCCTCTGAAACTATGAGGAGCACAAACCCAGTATATTGAATACAATGTCCATCGCGCATTGTTATGGTAGGTCCTAGGAAACTAATACTGCATACAAAAGAGTAACATGCACTCACACGTACACACACTCACACACACACACACACACGCACACACACGCACACACACACACACTCACACACGAAGGAGCAAGCTAGAGAGACTATTGAAAGATCCTGTAGCTGCAAACAGCAAGGTGCCTCTGATAGTGAACCTCGTCGTCGCTAGCCCTAGCCATGCCACTCTCCCGCCTTTGATCTGAGACCGCATTTCTCATAAGCTACTGCCGGCTGATGAGATACTGTGGGAGGATGAGTACCGGCCCATTTTGAGATGTGAGACTCTTTTCACGAATCGTATTAACTCAGACATTCTCTATAAAACTGGGTGAAACTTTCCTAGAACTCTGCTGCATTCTGCACCTCTTCCTGTACTGTGCATTCTTCCTCCCCTTCTCCTACTAGGATTCTCCTGGTCTCCATAGCCTCCCTTTCCTTCATTCTTTTCAGGTGATCCTCCTAAGATATCATGTATATCTCACACCATCCTGAGGCTGCTTCTCGAAGGATCTGAATGCACACAAGTGTTGTCTGAAGTGATCCAAGAAAGCAGGCAGTACTAGGGGCTTGGAACATTCTCACTCGCCAGCTAGAAGGCGCACAGAATGGCACCGTGAGAGCTACACGGGGCACCAAATTGACTTAAGACATCCACTGAAAGACAACACCCTTAAAAGCATTGAAAAGTATAATTCTATATCAGCCATGAGAATTTACCACCTTCAACAACATAACCAAGTCTCCCAACTACTGTACACGAAAATATTCATTTATCTTTATGGACATGCAGGGGTTTTCCACCCAAAGATGGAACTCTGTAAGGATAATAAGGCAAGCTTGTTTCTCTGACATCTCAGCTGACCTAAAGGAAAATTTTAACTGAAGCAATCTTTGTTGTTCATGAAATTCGTCCTTAGGTTTCATAACGCGATTGAATATCTTCACCCGTTCCTTCTTCCCCACTTCAATGATTTGCTGTTTTGTGCCGCCCCTTCTTTCCCCTGACTTCTCCTCCACTTCACGTCGGTTATTTTCCTAACGAAACAAGCATGATGGCACACACCTGCAATCCAAGCATTTGAGAGGCTGTAGGAGGAGAATCGCCAGGAGTTGGAGACCAGGCGGGGCTACGTAATGAGCTCAGGACCTTCCCATACTACAGAGCGAAAACTTGTCTCAAACAACGTGAATAAATAAAAATAAAATCAGCCCTATTTATTCGGGTATAAAGTGCCTGATCCATGGGTAGAGATTGCCATCCAATGTCCCTATAACTTGGAAACTATTTCACAACTAAGGCTGTGCATCAATGGACCCATGACTGACTGTCTTAGGTTGTATTGTACAACGTGCCATCCAGAGGGAGCTGGCGCAAAACTAACAAGCTTATTATTAGCAGAGAAACCTATAGGAGAAAAAACAAAGTAAAAGGCTGGGTACTACTTTTATGGTGAAATATATTTATTAAACCAAAAATCTATATAATGTTACCTCCTTAAAAGGATCCAGAAATCAATAAATAAAAAGACGAGTGATCCTATTCCCGATAATTCACAAGGATGCTTTGAATTTTTCTATCTCTAAACCTCTGGGGTCTGCAAAGCTGGATGTCATGGGCTCCAAAGAAGAGACATAGCAAAAGTATTTGTTATGTTTAATAGCTAACATACACTTTTATAGATGCATAGTATTCCATTGTGTATAAATACCACAGTTTGTGTATCTCCTGATGGGTATTTTGGTGACTTCCATATTTTAGCTATTGTTAGTTGTGCTGCTGTGAATATGGGTATGCAACTTGGAGGCTTTTGCAGGCAAATGGAAGAAACTTGAGAACATCATGCTTAGTGAAATGAGTCAGAAGCAGAAGGTGAAACATCAAATGGTCTCTCTGATATGAGAGACCCAGATCACAACTATCTCATGGAACTTAAAGTGAAAAACAAAGTGAACCAGGGGGGTAGGGTGGGGAGGGATGGAGGAGTGGGTAAGGGAAGGGACAAAAGGAGAGTGGGAAAGTCCTTGTCACCTTGACAAGATACATATGTGCACAAAATGCTCAACTTCATTGTAACCCTTAAATTTTGCACTTATACATATCAATAAATGGGGAAAATACAGTTTTAAAAGTATCATATATTTAGAGATGGGGCACTTCAAAGGTGATTCACTTAGGAAGGTGCTAGGCCCACTAATCATTTAATTCTTGGATGAGTTCATGTGCTTTTTTATGAGATGGGGCTTGCTCGAAGGAGTAGGACAATGGAGACATGATCTGAGAGTAGTTTGCTTTTTGTTGTTACCAGAGATCACGGCTGAAGTTGCGCTGCGGGTCCCTGGATGCATGACTGGGAAATGTTCCAGGTTCACCTTATTCTGTCCACCTCCTGGATATCAGGAGGTGAGTATATTTCCTTTGCTGTGCTATTCCACCACACAATTTGCACCATGGAGTCAGCCATCTATCTACTAAACCCACTAAAACTGTGAGGCAAAATAAGCATTTTCTTTAAGTTGTAGCACCAAGTAGTTGCTTCAATGATAGCAAAATTGACTAATATATAAAATCACTGCTAGGTGAGTGGAGTCATTGCTGTGACTCCACCTGACTGTGTGGTTCTGAAGCTTTATGGAACTGGCATGTGAGAGGCATTTAAATGGGCCTGTAGATGTCACCTGGGGAGCCCAGGTGCTGTGATCAGAGCCTGACTGTGGCTCTGGTCAGAGCTCAGATGACTCCCATGCTGATAGAAGTGTAGAGAGTAAAGGCCTGACTCATAAGATTTCAGCTGGGACTCTATTGGGAACTAGACAAGGTGTCACGCCTGTAACATCTGTCAGAACCATCCCATGCTCTGAACTCTACAGAAGCTATGAGCTATGGGCTAACTGACCTGGCAGAGAAAATTTCAAACATCTCACCAATAAAACTATGGTGGAAACTCTAACACAGACTTATGGCAAAAATCAGGAGCAGAAAAGAGAGTAGAAAGTTTCAAAGTACTTAAATTTTGACTTTAACTAAACCTCAGGTAAAGATAGGACCATTGTGGCTTCTAGAGATTAATGCCATTAAACAGAAATGAAGTGTTTTAGAAGGAGACAAGAAAGATGACTTGAGGGATTCTCAGGAATTGCCCACACTCGTCATAATCTGGAAAAGGCAATAGTATAATACAATTTTGACAAAAGAACTCCTGTGCCCTTTGAGGTAAAAGGGTCCCTTAAGATAGTGTTTCTCACCATTCATGCCACCATGCTGAACCCTATCAGCACCCAGAAGCCACTATAACCGTGGCTGAGAGCACCTGCCAGCTCACCTTGGAACGGCTCAGTTAGTGCTGGCTCTTCAGGCATGCAGAAACACGAGTTGTAGGATCAGGGAGGTTTCTTTCTAGATTTTCAGGGATAACTAGAAAGCCAGATTGTGTAGTTTTAGAGGCTGGTGAACGAAGCCATGGAAATTACACAAAGGGTAAATGAAAACCCCCAGGTAGTCAGAGAAGCCAGAAACTTGGCATGTATTAAGAGCAAAGTTTCAGGCAAGGAGTGGACCGGCCCCAAACGTGACAACATATGAGGCCATGGAGCTAGGGCTATTCTAGCCCTCTGGGTTGGACATCTCACTACTAGGAGCTCAGGTATGAGAATGTGGAAAGACCGTTTAGATATTTGCCCTGCTGAATTGCAGTTTCACATTTCTCCCAGTCTTTGTATTCTCCTACTCATCTCTTTTGGAATGGGGATACCTATCTTGCACCATTGTATATGGGGATAATGTATTGTGCCTTGTGTTGGTGTCAGAAATCATAACTGAAGTTGCACTGAGTCTCAGAGAAAAATTTAGAAGACAGTTGCACCATATTAGGCAGAATCATGACCTCGCTGTTGTCTGGTTTTGGAGGTTAGGTATAATTTAAGGATGTGCTTGAATATGGATTTGACAGGTATGGAACACGATGGTTAAACTCGTCAGCCTGGCAGGGTTAAGAGATGCCTGCAGATGTGACAGATTCATCAGGGAGCTACTTCTCAGTAGAGGAATTCTACTGGTCGTCATAGTTTTGCATGCTGTTAGGAGGGAGGTTCTAGTTGCAGGTGGGTCCTTGGGGGCCAGCACTTGGAGTCTACGTCTCATGATGCTCATCCTAGGCTGTGCTTTTTGATTACCCTGAAGTGAATATCTTTACTTTACTACATCTTCTCTCGTGATATTCCTGAGGAGGGCCTGCTTCATCATCGTCTGAACCTCCTAAAACTATAAGTCATAAATGAACCTCTCCTTTAAGTTTTGAGTGTCTGCTCGTTCCAGCGATGAAATTTTGACTGATATAGGAACTCAACCAAATGCTTCCAAGGCTGGGTAAATAAAAACAAGCAAACAAAATACTCACACAAGCTAAACCTTCTTAGAAAGTAATAAAATGTTTTGAGATCACAAAAATAAAGTCAAATTTTATTAGAAATATTCTTATATTTTAACATATATTCAACAGAAATGAGTTTATACATTAAGTTTCAGAAATCATTAATTGTATGTGACTATGCTAGCAAAGTGTCACATTTAACCAATGTAATATTCTTTTCTTATCTTTAAATCAACAATGAAAATGTTCATTTTCTCTAGAATCCATGGACTTTTTGAATGTTTCTAGCAGTTTCCTTTCATTCTTTGGGAAGTGAATCATGTTCTTTTGGAATATCAATTATATCACTTTCTAATTTTATTTTAACTGGTTTCTTTATACCAGTTAAAGAGACACAGATGATGTGCACTTTGTTTAAGCTTGCCTGAATTTAAAGTCTAGTTCATCTTGGTTAATTATCTTTGAAATAAATTACAGAGGCAAATTATGATTCAATAAGTATAAAGTGTTATCACAGTTCTGTTTAATATTTCTTGTGAGTCCAGAATAATTCCTAAAACTTTTTAAAACCATGCTACATTGTAAGCTTTGCAGTTTAAGCTTACAATTCATTTACCCTTCTCACGCTCGTCTGGATGCATAAGGTAGACAGTCAGATGAAAGACAGTGTTTAGATGAGTGCCTCTATGCTGGCAAGAAAGGATGCAACGTTTGCACGTTAGTTGGTGCAAAGCTGAGGCTAAATGTGTGTCGAGCCAAGAAGGTCTGATGTCTGGTGAGGGTTACAGGAATAAGCACCAGCTTAGTGAGAGTTTTTATTTAGGGGTAGGTTTTTGTGCATTGGAATAACAGATTTGTGGAAAAGAAAATCACAGTTATATAAAGCAAGAAAGAGGGAAACAACTTCCACACCTAAATGTGCATTAATTTTTAAAATTACTCATCTATTCTCTCTTATTTCTTAATTTACAAGTGACTATTCTAGGAGGTAAAATAAAACCTCTTTTTTTCTATTTTGGAGGTAACAAAAATTTCAGAGGTAAATTTATTTAAATAGACTTGTAAATACCATTGTTGTGATGGATGCTATCAAAAAACAAAATAGAAAACATCTTAAAATAAAACTATATGTAAAAATTTTGACACTCAAGGGATTTGCTCTTTCATTTTTCTTTTAACTGTAATTTTGAAGTAGAATTATACTTTTTCTTCTAATTTTGATTTATAATTTCCACCCTCTTAGGATAATGTCTACCATTCTTGCAATATTGTACAAAGTCATCCAACTCGCCATTCTCATCTGTCACTGGGCTTTTTCTTTTCAGAACAGCAGCCTTTAAAATTTTTTTATAAACATTATGCTGTCTTTTGCCACAGGATCTTCACATATGCTGTACTTTTCCTATTAGATGATGCTTTTTCTACACTCATCTTTATATATCATTTCTTAAAATCTCATTTCAATGCTATGTTTTCAGGGAATTCTTACCTAATCATGTATCTTTTTCAGTACTCTCAGAGAGAGGTTTTTTCCTATGGGATACTTTTTACTCATCAATGTCCTTATCTGAATGTCTTTCACCTTTCCCAGACTGTACACAGCATTAAAAAAAAAAAGGTATATCTTTTTTGTTCCTGGATAACCCAGTGCTGAGCAGAATTTCATAGCAAGTGTTTAATATGTATTTAACACATAAGAAAGAGGAAATTTATGAAAAATAACAATGAAAATAAGTTAATTAAATCAATAACTCCATTTACATTTGACACAATGGTTCATGTGTTTACATCAATAGTGAAAAGAGATGGAGTCGAGTAGTAGGAACTTTAAAAAGGCGGCCCCAAAGAAATCAAGTTGGGAAGCAGAAAGCCAGAGGCAGGAACATTTGGGGACTATAACAACATCTGAGGATTAGTGGTAAAAACAAAGTTGGGGGATAATGTGCAGGAGAGGCCTTGACAGGGGCCTATTCAATCCTCAAAGAAACTTGAGGGTACTGTGGCAGTGCTGGAGAAAGAGAGATCAGCACGAAGAAGAGACTCATGCTGTGGCCCTTGTGTGCCCACACACCTTAGTGCTGCAATGCAGCTGGAGGTCCTCTCCCATGTGGAAGACACGAGGGAGCTGTGGGACCAAGCACGCGTGGCTCCAGCCATGCCACGTACGGGGAGGGCGAGTCCTTCATCCGACCAGCCCCACCCACGCACCCTGAAGCAGCAGGAGGCAGACAGGCTGCAAACACAAACTGGACTGAGCCTCCAAGAACCGTGAATTGTAAGAGGCTGGGATGGAATCTACTTTTCCACCCAGATCTCCACACCAGAGGACTAGGCTTGCGCAAGGCACTACTGATAGGGAACAACTTTCTTGCAGAGGGAGGAAGACCCAGTGAACTGCAGAGATGAAACGAAATATGGTCAGGGAATTACAACTGCATCACCTAGCAAGCTCAGTGTAGAGAGCTGGCACACCATCCAGAGACCGCTGGATCCAGCTGGGAGCATTGCATGGACATTTTCGAACTCTTTAGGAAGAGTGTCTGGAAAGAATGCCATCAGACTGAGAGACCCAGTGACCAGGATCTTTTTGATACAAAAAATACAGAGGGGTTACTGATTGTTTTTGATGTTGTTGTTAGTTAGTTTATATTTTGGCTTTTGTTCTGTTTATCTATTTGGTTTCTATTTTATTTTTTTTTTTTTTTGCAACTGATTAGGTTTTCTAAGAGGACATACTCAGGGAAACAATGGCCATTGGTAAGAAGGTAGAGGTTTATCAAGAACAAACAAATAAAAAGATAACGAAGCCAATTAAAGAAAGTAGAGAAACAGTTTGGCAGAGATATAGAAAGAGTAAAAGTGGAACTCCAAGATATGAAAAAGCTCACATGAAAAACTAGGTAACCAGCTTGAACACTTCAAGGACAGATAATCAGATCTTGAAGATAAAGTGGATAAAATGAAATAGATGGTCAATAAAGAACATAAAACAAATAAATAAAATAAGCAAGAGATTGGTTACAATGGCTGATGGATGACTCGAAGAAAAACAATTTCAGATTTATGGGAGTGCAGAAGAGAACTGAGAACAGAACAAAAAGCCTAAAGGACATTTTCAATGAAATTATGGAAGAAAATTTCTCAAATCTAAGGAAAGAACTAAACATTAAACTATTGCAGTTCTATAGAATTCCAAACAACTTTGGCCAGAAGAGATTCTTCCCACAACACAATATCATAAATAAAATCCTAGAGACCCAACAGAAAGAGAGAATATTAAAAACTGTAAGAGAAAAAGGGAAAGTGGCTTACAAAGATAAGCCAATCAGGATAACTAAATACAGATTTCTCAGCACAAACCCTAAAGATTAGAATATCATCCAGGTGCTAAGAGTGCATAAATGCCAAACCAGACTGCTATATCAGGTAAAATTATCTCTTAAAATAGAGAGAGAAGTTAAAAATTTCCCATGACAGTAAAACCTAAAGAAATTTACAGCCACTAGACCAACATTGCAGAAAAATACTTAAAAGAATCTTAGAGAAATGGAGATCAGTGGCACCAGAGATCATAGAGAAAAGGAAATACTGGAAAGAAGAGAATGAAAGAACAAAAGAATAGGTCAAGTAAGTTACACTGAAACATCATAATAATGGCTCACAGGACATTTCAAATATATATCATGAATAACTCTGAATGTTAAGGGTCTCAACTTGCTTATCAGAAGACTTAGACTGGATGACTGGATAAAAAGACAAAAACCCACAAATTACTGCTTGCAAGGAACATAATTTACTCATAAGAAAACTCATAGTCTGAAAAAAATAAGATGGAATTCAATACTACTTGCAGTAAGACCTAGGAAACAAGCAGCAGTAGCTACATCATTCTCAGACACATTAGACGTCACACCAAACAGACCAGGAGACATGAAGATGAACACTATACTGGTTAGGGGAACAGTACAACAGGAAGAAATCACAATTATCAATATGCATGCTCCCAACTCTGGACACCTAATTAAGTAAAACTATAATTATTTGATTTGAAAGGCCATGTAAATCCTAATACAATTATAGTAGGAGACTTTAATACTTCGGTATCACAGATGTACAGGTCAATTAGTAAGAAAATAAACAAAGACATATAGTTAAATGAAAAGATGGAAAACTTGGACTGAATGAATATATACTAAGTGCTCCACCCAACATCAACAGAATACAGGTTCTTCTCAGCACACTGAACATTTCTAAAATAGACCATATTATAGACTATAAGACACGTGCTTAAACAAGTGAAAGGAATCAAAATAACTCCTTGCTTACTCTCAGATTGTAGTGGAATAAAACTGTAAAACAATAGCAAGGAAATATCAGAAAATACGCAAATATACGGAGACTGAATGACTTACCACAGAACAGATAATGACTCACAGTAGAAATCAGGGAAGGAAAAATAACCTCCTAGAATTAAATGAGGAAGGAAGCACAGCATATCTAACTCTATGGAACACAATGAAATGAGGGAAATTCATAGCTACATATGCACTCATCAAAATAACAGAGAAATGCCATATAAACGATTTTATGAGCACTCAAGGTTCTAGAGAAGTAAGAACGATCTAAATCAAAAAGTAGTGGGAGAGCAGAAATCAACAAAAATGAAATAAAAAGTACATAAAAATTAGTGAATCAAAGAGCCAATTTTTAAGAGAACAAACAAGATTGATGATTGACCAACTTCTAGCTAAACTAGCCGAAAGATTAAAAGAAAAAGCACATATTAATGTAATTAGGAATGAAGAGGGTGAAATTACAATGGATGAGGCAGAAATTCAGAGAATAATAAAGACCTGTTTGAACACTGTACTCCAACAATTTAGAGAACTTGAAAAATATAGACACAAAAATACCAAAACTGGAGTAAGAAGACATAAAACTTTGAGTAGATCGTAACACACACACAGAAATTGAGGCAGTAATAACGTCTCTATTCACAAAGAAAAATCCACAACCTGATGAATTTACAGCAATATAGAAACAAGCCAGTGGAGTCACAGAAGTTACAAAGCAGAAGTTGAGTTTATCAGAAAGAGCAAGAAACTTCCCACAGGAAAAAGGATATAGAGCTGGAATCCATCATCCTATGAAGGGTTTCCGCTTTTACAGGTATTTATTTATTTATTTATTTAATCCCAGGCCAGCCCAGGGATTTGGCTGGCATATTGGGCTGGGAATTGGTCCTTCTAGCTGTCTTTCTATAGACGGAAGGGAACCGGATTGGTTGGTGTTGGCTGATCCCACCTTGCCGCAATCTCAGCAGCACTGCGGTCAGTAATAGAGATTCCATTTCTCTTCTCTCTCTCTTTGTGTCCCCAGCCCCTCTGCCTAAACCAGCAAAATGTGAAATGAGCCTGCCAGTTATATCAGGAAGAGCAACCCGGAAGCAGACAGACAGGGCACAGGACTCCAGGGCTGAGTGTCGTCTTAGCCTCCAGCTGTTTTAACTTCTTTGGATGAAACTCATCTCTCTGTGTCTTTTTTTTTTTTTTTTTTTTTTTTTTTTTTTTTTTTTTTTTTTTTTTTTTTTTTTTTTTTTTTTTTGCCCTAGGAGGGCCCATTTTCCTAATCTGACCTGCCTATATTGTCAGCTTTCTTAAAATAATGCTTACAATATATAAAATAATTCTGAAATTAGAATGAAACTATTGCTAGCTCTAGATTCAACAGTGTCAGAAAATATATCTATATGTATACATGTACTATTGCTAAGGATATTTCAGATTGCTAGTTTTATATTTTTCACAACAACCTAGTGAGGTAATTATATATTCTATTCTGTCTATTTTTCAAATAAGAAAACTAAAGCATTAGTAAGTTACCTAAAATTGTCTATTCAGGAGATGGAGTGATGATAGAACTCTTACCATAGCGCTGAGGCTGGGCTTGCTTCTCACGAAGGCAGAGAATACAATTGCAGGTGAAGGAGACAAGTTATGAAGTGCATACTTCAATTGTTAGGACGACGGGGACAGAGGAGAACAAAACTAGAGGGGCAAAAGCTTCTGCTAACCATAAGGGGTCCTGAAAAAGCTCACCGAAGGATGCTCTGCTAGGGGGTTTTCTGAGCTGAATAAGGAGTAAGTTTTGCTCAGCAGCCCAGTCATTAAGGATATTGCTAATGTCTTCCACCCTTAACATCTTTTACCCTATTATCTTTTTAACTACCTAACACTTAAATCATTAATAGCTCTGGGGGGAGGCTATCCACAGGTTGTCATATGCTACAGCCAGCAGCCATTCTCTTAAAATTCCTCTTTCAAGGGTGGTGGGTAGGGTTATCCCTGACTGCCTGTGCACCCCCTACTTCCTGCCAGAGCTAGAAACTATATTTGGTGTTTAAATGTGGATCTGCTCGTTAAACTTCATCGCATCAAGCAATCTACTTTTAGGATAATGAAAAAATTAAGCATGTAGGATACTAAGCAAAGGACAATTTTTATCATAAAACTATTGATATGATCGTGATGCCGTTAGGCATTTTACAACTAAAAACACTGCTCTTTTACATATGATAACATTGGACATCCATTGTTGGTAGTAGATTTTGTGACAGGAGATAGGAGACACGTAGGCAGCTAGGGAGAAAGCAGTTTCCCCAGAAATAGAAAATTCACTAAAAAGCAGAATTATTATAGGGATATATTTTCCTCAAAAGAAAGAAAGAGAGAGAGAGAGAGAGAGAGAGAGAGAGAGAGAGAGAGAGAGAGAAGGAAGATGGAGCAGGGAAGGTAAAAGGAACAACTCAAACACCTGATATTATTCATATCATTATTTTCTAGCAAAGCCTATTTGAGGCTCAGCAACATCCACCTTCCACTTCTCCTGGGGCTGTTTAAATTTCACATGCTTTCAATATCTAGCCCAATTCATTCCCTCTCTGATTAGCATGCAATGAAGTATGCTGGCCCATACAGATCTCTCTCCCTTTCTAAATCCTGTGGGTCTATACCAATCATTTTCAGCTGATTTTTATACAAGAGATAACAGATATTTGCATCGATAATTTACTCACTAGAAATAACCACATTCAATAGCTCAAAAAATGCATCCATATAAAGGAAATGGTTTCACAACACTTTTTTTCAAAAAGCATGCATAAGGGTTATAACATATGAATGAATATTAAAACTATATCAAAACAGTCAAATAAAAGCTGTAATATAATATCTGACCCAGTGAATTCCACATACCGAGAAATAATTTACTCCCCACAACAACTTAATAAAGTAGGGATATTATTCTCTCCGCTCTGCAGATGAGGAAATAAAACACAAAGAAGCTAAATGATTGAGTCAAGAAAACACAACTGGTAAATTGCAAAGCTAGGACTTAGATTCATGCAACCAGACGCCATAGCCTATGCCGTTAGCCAAGAAATCTTGTTTAGGCTGTGTGCACGATTTTCTCATGTTACTGGCTGTAATTGTACCTCTTTCTTTCCTGTCTAAAACCGTGATAGGTTACAATTGAGTGAAATAACATCACTATAAACATTTTAGTGAATGAACAAGAACACAGTTCAGAACCTCGGAGAATTTAACTTTCATAAAAAAACCCAACTGATTTATGTACAGCTTACTTTGGATAATTTCATGAATCTAAGCCCACACCAAAACCACATTTTATCAGTTGACCGCAAATATTCTACACTATTCTTTAACAATTTCTTCGTGCCTAACGAGATTCCTTACTTAGATTTTAGAAATTATAATTTCATATATCTATATTTTAAGCATAAATTTTTGAGAAACATGAAGGTACTAATGAATACATCTGCTGCTTTTATATGACAGTGATACCAATAGTATTCATATATGTAGACATGTACCACATAAAATCTTTTTTCTTATCTTGTAAAGTTTATTTAGGATGATAATTTTTCTAACTGAATTTATTGGCTCACTCTTACAACCTAAAGATACTTGAGAACTGAGGCAGGAGGATTGCATTTTAGAGGCCAGCTTAGGCAACTTAGAGACTTAACAAGACTCTGTCCCAAAAAGGAATAAAAATTGAATTAAATTAAATTAAATTAAAATGTAAAGGAGGTTATATATATATATATATATATATATATATATATATATATATATATCAGTAGTAAAGTATTTCTCAAGTTCGATCCTTAGTACCTCCAATAGTACCTCCAATTTTCACAAGACAATGATAGCTTATCAAACTTGAAAATTAAACCAACAAACGGCACCTTAAAATCAATATTAAGGCTTCACTTTCCTGAGGTCATCACTTAAATCCCCGTGAACGGGTGTGCCCTTCCACCGACCGAGTCCAGTGGACAATGGGAGCTCAGAACCACGCATATAACACAGAGCCATTCACAGAGTAAACAACTCTGGAAAAGGCGGAGTTCCTCCTTAAGGAAGAAGGGAAAACTAAAAACAGAAAATATTGAAGGAAAGCAGAAATTTAAGTTATAGACCTCCCATTTATACTGATCTTTTAAAATAATCCTTATACAATCGATTATTTTTTCTATGAATTAGCCTTTTACAATGATTTATATCTGGCATATTCAAGTAATATTAAAGTACATGCAATTTGAATTTCAAAAGTCTTCCCAGCCATAATATTATATTTGAGATAATAATGAGAAAAAAATTTAACTGAGAATAGAAATTATGGTGTCTTAGGGTCATATTTCCAAGAAAATTTTGTTTGCTGAATATTTGAACACATAAGTTGGTGAGTGAAGCTTCATGTAATTATTACTATTAGTTTTCAATAATTTTCTAAAATGTTTTATCTACTGAAGTTGAGTTCTGAACAACATCCAACCCAGGCAGGCCCGTTGGGCAGGGTCTGATAGCTTTCAAGATGGCCTCTGAGCCTACGCAGTGATATTGACATGGGCTTGCTCCAACTAGCCCTAATTTCATACTGCCAAACTATGTGATTCACTAACTGTTGTCAAAATTTTATTAATTCATTCCCTAACTCTCTCACTGATACCTACATTTCCTATGATTATCCTACCAGGTTTTTCTCTTTATTATTTTTGGTTGGCACTAATATTTCAAAGACCCGAACTATACTTTCACCTCTGTAAGTTATAAGTGATTACAGTTTGCCTTCTTTCTTGATGAAATGTCTTTTTCCTTTCCAATGTATGTTGGCTTCATTTAGAGACCAAATGTTGAGAAGTTGTGCAGAAAGTATTGGTAAAACTTGAAATCTATGAGTAATCCAAAAATCTATGGCTTTTTCTTTAGGTTAACAAGGTCTTACTGGTGCAAAAGTTTTGAAGCATAAAGAAAGAAAATTAGATTTGTGCTTGGAGGAAATAAAGGAACTTGATGACAAAACTAGAAAATCTATTCAATATGTCTCATTTTTATTGTTGAATAAAACTGTTTTGTTCAGAAAAGTTATTTTGCAAGTTTTGATCAGATTTTTGAGCACATAGTGTTGGTTACTGTGATTTATCACTCATGATTCTTCCAGATTGGCATCGAAGATAGTTTGATTGTTACATTAGCTAGAAAAAAGATCTATTATCACAGAATAATCTTTTAACTTCTATTCATTTCTCTTATTCCTTTGTAAACAGATTTTAATTAATTGTGAGAAGCTTACCCTGAAATGAAAGTAAGATGGGCAGTTTTCACCAAAGTGATGTTAGCTTAGCAGCATTATTTTCATTGTTCTTATTTATAGATGTTAAGTTTTCCTCTTACAAACTTCATTTAAATCTTGAGATGAATTTTGTGACACTTTTTATTTTTTTCCTACGTAAATGAGAGAAAATAATGCAAAAATATAAGTTTTTCAGAGATGAAAATATTGACAAATACAGTTTTGGTTTTTATTCTTTTCATGATTTATGCATTTCAATACATTCTGAAAAAAAGTATTACAGTTTTATTTATTTTAGCTGTTTTATTTGTTGTAAAAACTTAAGAGTAAATCTTTCAGTATGAAAACCCATTACAAATTAATTTCACTGTCAGTCTCAAATCTAATCTGAGCAAAAGAGAGTTCTTGCTTATATTGTAAGGAAAAATATTGTTTAAATTAGTCATTTTTGGAGAGAACAGAATAACATGACTGGTTTTAGTAAATGTCTGTTTATGCTACCATTTTATTAAAAATTATGTGTCATTTATGCTAAACCATTCTGCTATCTTTTTTTTTCTGCACCAGAAAATGATCTCAAAAATTCCAGCTGGGCAATAAGTGGGAAGGAAGGGTGATGAGGAAGAGCATAGGGAATATTTTGGCAATGAATCTGCTCTGTGATTCTGTACTGCTGGACACACGTTAGTCTTCATTGTTCCAAACCCATGGAATGTGCAGCATTGTGAATGAGCCCTAGTGTAAACTATGGACTGTGATCAGACAGTGTAGCAGTGTAGCAATGCGCCACTCTGGTGAGAAATGTTGATAACGCAGACGATGTGGAGGGGGTACTGGCATACAAACACATTTTTTACATCTTACTTGAATTTAATCAACTTCTCTTTTAATGCTCTCTTCACTTATCAGAAATCATTCCAGAGTCCCACATTGCATTTTGTTCATGTGTACTTGTTTTTCGTTAATTTCCAACCTATAAGATTCTCTGGGTTCTTACTTATTTCCTTATTTCATCTAGGAAAAGTATCACTTATTCATGTTGGCTACTCTGGAGAAAATTTTGGGGAATTAAAATCAGAGGAGTATCTATATGTATCCATTCCTCCCTAGAGTCAATTACCTTGGGTTCTCACGTACAATGGTAGGAGTGTGCACACCTATGCACACACACATATGTTTCTCTTACATGCCCACATCTATGTTATCCATCGATACGACACTCATCTCTCTGCACATCTATTTTCTATTTTTAAATCTTTGATTTATACTGACACTTTCTCCAATTTTTGTTTATTGGCATATATACACTTTGAGCTTGAGAATTTTGTGCACACACACACACACACACACACAAATATATATATATATATATATATATATATATATATATATATATATATATATATATATGTAGTGTCATAATTAGAATCCCTTTCTCTCTCCATTTTGGGCCTTCCCTCTACTTTCTTCATCCTTGCTAACTCCCTTTATCTCATCCATCTGATTCTAGAAATTGAGTGTACACTGCATTTGTCATATTAAATAAGCCATGCAATATTTAACCGTTTGAGTCTAACTCATTTATTAAGCATGCTGGTCTTAAGTTGCAATCATTTGCCTGAAAATGTCTCAAATCTATCCATCTTGATGGAAGAATAGTATTCATTGTGTACATATATCGTGTTCTTTGCATCCATTTGGTCTGTTGATGAATATTTTGGCCTCTTCCATAATATAGCTATTGTTAATCATTTTGCTATAAACATGTGTGTACCCATACATGCATCTCTGTTATATGTTGCTTTTAACTCTTTTGGAAAGATACCCAGAAAAGCAATCACTGGATTGAGTGGGACATTGTCAGCCTTTTGTGGAATCTCCATACTGCTTTCCATAGTGGAGGTACCAGTTTACAGTCCCACCAAAAAGTAAAAAGGGTTCCTATTTTCCCTTAATGACTCCCAGAATCTATTACTATTCAAGTTTTTGAGGTGTGTCATTCTCACCGAGGTAACATAGTGTCTTAGTGATGATTTGATTTGTGTTTATTTAATGGCTAAGGATGTTGAACTTTTTTATATATTTGTTGGCCATTTGTGCTTCTTCACCTGAGAACTACCTATTCATTTAAGTCACTCACTTTTAATTGGGTCTTTTATTTCAAAGGTTTTATTTTTCCTCAGTTGAAAGAACATTGGTCTTAATTTATTAATAATAATTAAGGTGGACTTTACTATTACTGATATTAATCATTACATTAACTAATATCTAATATATTAATATTATTAATCATTCCAACATTAAATTTTCTATTAGTCTAAGATTACAGTGCAATGAACTTAATAATAAATGAATTAATTGAGTTACAAGGATAATACTAAAGAAATCAGTGAGAAGTAGTGCAGGAAAAATTTTGTTTGACAAAGAATTTCTGTTGTATTGACTGGGCTTTTATATAAGTAAATTATTCATGGCAGCCTTGTTTACTCTCGATTTTGCATTTGTTCTTGTCTTCCTTTTGATGGGGTATCATTGAATTAGTCATGCAGCAAGTTTAGTTTTAGGATTAAACATCAAATGTTTAGAATATTTTTGAAAGTAAACAGAGTAAAGTGACGGTTCGTAAGTATTTTGTAAGAAGAGAACTGCAAGGGTTGGCTCGTGTATTTGTGTGAACTTATCGATATATTATAAAAATTATTGATTGTAATATATCTTCTTTCCTTAAATATAAAAAGCAGAACCTTTCCCAGCTTCTGATCTCTTAGTGTACATTTTCCTGAGAAGCCAGATGCAATTAAATAAAAACTAACAGTTTCTAAAACTTCTGTAATCTATTGCTCATATAGTCTGGCTTCTCTCTTCTGAATACAATACAATACAATACAATACAATACCAGAGAGTAAGGAGAAGAAAATGATGAGAGACAGTTTTAGTGTAATCAAGCTACCTGCAGTGATATTATAATGCTGGACACTCTGTAAAACACCCAACACTAAGTGTGAGTCCTAAGGCAAAGTATGGACTCTGACCTACCATAATGTATCAGTGTAGGTTCATGAATTGTAACAAATGTACCGCTCTTCGGAGGGTGTTGAAAAAAGAATGATGCATGTGTAGGGGTAGAATAAAACAAAATCTGTGCACTGTCTGTTTAATCTTGCTATAAACATAAAACGGTTCCAAAATATTCAGTTTAAAAATTTTGTTAGCATCAGTTCGCTGCAATTCTTTTTCTCCAATATTTCCAAGGAAGCTGTTCGTGATAGGTTCTGAATAAGCTTCATTACTCAGAGTGAGTATAATTCTCATCATATTCAACTTTCTATAGAGTCAACTTCATTGCTCTCTCATTCTGGAAGCAGTTCTTTCATTTGGATGTTGAAGCAGTAAGTTTTTCCTCCCTTATTCTCATTTTCATATCGCAATTGTTCTTTGTCTTGCTGACCAAAAAAAAAAAAAAGTTGGACTGACCCATGATTTGGTTTTTGATGAGTTTTATTTTCTTTTTACCTTTACCTTACTGGTAGTGTTATTTTAGCTAATGTTGTCATTACAACCTGCTTCTCGATAGTAAATACAAATCTCCAACTGGAACTTCCTCTAAGTTTTAAGTCTGTAGATATAATTGCCTCCTCAGCATTTCCACTTGGATGTCCAAGTAGCAGCAGCACCAAATTATTATTTCACATTGATTAAATCTTCTCTCCAGTTTTTTCTGCTCTTATCCTCTTACTTAGCTCAGCAAGTGCCTCTTTCTTCATTTGCTTAGGCCAAAAATCTTGTCAATATTTTTTGCCTTTTCTTTTACTTACATCTCCTGTTCATTCCATAAGTAAAACCTGGTAGCCTTGTCTTTAGATCCAAAACGTAATTATTTTCTATTCCTTCTACTGATACTTGCCTGGACCAACTATTATACTGTCTCCTCTTAACTAGACAACAATCTGCCGCTAGGTTTCTATATTGGCATTTCTTTTCAGCTTCTTTGTATTCTCAACATGGTGTTCAAAATAAGATGGATTATAGGGATATTCCTCCCGTTCAAATATTTTCATTGTCTTCCAGTGTCTTTCAAAATAAAAGACAATGACATTAGAGTAACCTAGAAGGTTCCTACATAATCTGGCTTCTGATTATCTTTTGATCTTCTCTCCTCCACTTTGACCTTCTCATTGAGCCTTCATTAACTTCATCCTTGAAGTTTTCTACCCTTATATCTTAACTTATTTTTTTTCTAAAACACAGACTATTAACTAAATTCATCATATATTTGTTAATTACCACTCTCTCCACAAGAATGAACATGAGGAGGGTGGAAATTCTTGTCTGTTGCATTTACTCCTTTACTTCAATTGCCAGAATCACACCTCTCTCATGGCAGAAACTTACAATTCCCATAGTTCTCCCTGTTTCTGTTCTTTTATGTGGAAATTCACAGTATCTCCTTATATATTTTCATGATTCCAATTCTTAACTGACTTGACAAGGTGACTTTTTAAATTTCTGTTAGACTAATGCTCATTAGTTAATATTCACTCTTTCCCAGGGTTTTTCAGGCCCTTTTCTGTTGGAATCTACAAAACAAACCTTATTTCCATTGTAAAAGAAACAAAATAAGATTGAAAACAAAACTATGATGGTTTATATAGTTAATAATATAGGAACTGGGGGGAAAAATCCATGGCGTGGATCCAAGTGTCTCTATAAGCTGGTTAGGAGGGCATTTGCCTAAGTAAGGCAAGGGATAATATAAATGCATAAAAAAAGATACAATGATTTTTAAAATAATAGTTGTGGAGGATAAGTAAATAAATAGACCAAAGAAATGCATAGGTAACGTAGTGTTTTGAACGTATGCTTATATTACTATTGGTCTTAATTGTTGATTTTTACTCAGCTCAATGTATTAGTTACCTAATAGAAGAAAACTACAAGATGGTGAGTTAAATTCATATATATGACTGAGTTTTTTATTTTTCTAAAAAGATGACAGAAAAGATTGACTGATGATATTTCAATAATAAACCATAAGATATGCTGAAAATATTTAAAACAGAAAAGAAACAAAAAAGAAAGAAGAAGAAAAGAAATGAAGGTAGGAAGAAAGGAAGGAGGAAGGTAGACAGGAAAAAAGGAATGGAGGAAAGAAAGAAAAGAAGGAAAGAAGAGAATTCAGGTGAGGGCTAGTAGATAGAAAAAATTAAAAAATAAAAGATAAACATTGTCAAAATATGTCAATATACCCATTATTTACCTGAGTCTTGGGGGAAAAAATCATTGAAATAGAATAGACAAATAAGCTTATTTGATCTAATAAAAGAATTTTTGAAATAATTTGTACATATAATATATACATTTGAGTAAGTTCCTATATTCAAACTAATCCTTAAAAACACAATTGATACTATGGACTATTGAGAGTTCTTGGACCAGATTTCCTTATGAAGTTATAGATTCAAAAGAGGCAAGTATCCCAGTGATGTCCATGTGACATTCTAGAACCTCGCGGTAAGAGTGGGAAAATCATGGAGAATGGGAATAAAAGAGGAGGTCCCCAGGAGTCGATCGAAAGTCCAGGTTCATAGCTCTGCCCAATCTGGGAGAATATCATGTATTTGAGAAACTTTTAGAAATGAGAAAACATATTTTCCAATGTGAAAGCTGTCACAACTAGTGTTTTTCTATATATTGATATCTCTTCTTTTTGGCTACAAACTCCTTCCTGTTCTTATATTTATAATGGAGCCTTGCTCTAAATTAGGGTCTATTTTTCCATTTTACTAGTCCTGAGTAGGATTTACTTTTGCAGTTTTAACTTCGGCCCAGACCTGGTTTTCTTTAAGGTAGTATGTAAATACCAGGAAACCAGGCTACTAGTGTTGAATTGGAAAATCAGGGCAACGCAAAAGCCGTGCAAAAAATGAGAAATTAATTTAAGCAAGCATAGGTTAGCTAGTGTCGCTTAAGTCAGCACCCATTCCTCCCATTCTTCCCCACAGCATGTCCGGGGATTTCAACCAGAAAGATTGATCCAGGTGGACTATTTTCTCCTAAAACCAAGAACTGAGGAACTGTTCAGAAGAAGGCACCAAAGTAGGGTGAGGAACATGCTATTCTATCTGAGTAATCTTCACTGGGGATTATTTTCTCCTGTTTCAAATCTTAACAGGATTTGGATTTAAATAAGCACTCTTTCCTCAATATACACTATTATGCTTCATAGCTGATCATTCAGGTAACATGAGTGACCAAAACAAAATAAACTGAATCTATCTGTACACTGATGAGCACATATATATGAAATATATTAATGCTAATATTTCTATGTATGTAAGACTTCCAAGTCAAGTAAAAAAGAGTTCCAAAAAAATTTTTGGACAAAATTCTCAAAGAAAAGGAAAGTAAATGTAAGACACTCTAAGACAGTTCTTGGGAAGAAAACTAAATTCTCAGTAAGATTTATGTAAAACATAAATAAATGAAGTAGCCCTGAATCCATTTGTTCCCAGCTCGGCTTTCTGGCCGCCATGAATTAAATGAATTTGATTTACTATACTCTTCCACCATGCTGCTTTTGCTTTGGAAACAGCTGGGTATGGACTGAATACGCTTGAACTGTGAGCTAGATTAACTCTTTCTTCTGTAAGTTATGCATGTTAGTATTATTACTCAGTAATAAAAAGGATAATACAAAAATTGGCAGCAAGGCTGGGCCATTACTTTAAATATACTGTCCTAGATACTTTTACATTGCTGTGACTCAGTACCTGACATCCACAACTTGGGGAGGAAAGATTTATTGTAGTTCACACTTTCAGGTTTTAGCCCATTCATGGGTGGGCTGCTGGTAACTGGTGGAATCGCAAAAAGGGGTTGCAGCTAGAGCTTGAGCGGCCTGGAAGACAGAGATGCTTACAGCATGCTAGAACAGAAAGAGACTGGGAGGAAGGGGGCAACTAGCACGCGCCCCTCCAGGTCAAGCCCCAAGCGCCCGCCCCTTCCAGCCAGGCCCCACCTCCCAACCCTACACAGTAGCCATGGGAAGATGAGGCTTTTGGGGGACACTCCAGTCCAAACCAAGACATGTACCCAATCATATGACAGCTGAAGAAATTTACTCAATTAAAAAGAAAGTAAGAATTGGAGGCAAAAGTCAGAGCAGAAAAATTTGAAAATTTAAATGACGGTTAAAGGAGCCATGTGCAAGGGTGAAACAAAAGAGATACGGCAGCTGAAGAGATTAGCTCTACTAAAATAAGCCAAGTGCATTATAGATGGATAAAAATAAGGACACCGTGAGGAAACCTCGGGAATCAGCAAGACCTCATGGCAGGTGCAAGGGAACAAAAACACAAATCTTTTGTTACAGATGAGACTCTATGAGAACTTATTCCCTAGGACTCAGGTCACTGTGCTCAGTCATTTAGGCACTCAGAGGCCTTTGTTGCTGTGGTCCAAGGGAGCCTGGCTACTGCTTCTACTGAAAGCTGATCCCTGGAGTGTGATTGGTCAATAGTGCGTCTCCAGGGAGAGCTCCCGATTCACTTCCCAGTCACCTCTCTGGGCCTCTCTGGCAACTCACAGCCATACAGCTTGGCATGTTGTGAGTTAATCATTTTACATTATTTTGTTAAACAGAGGCCCTTGACGTAGATTTTGCCACATATTATCAGCTATATTATCAACTATAATAGAGTATCTCCTTTAACAAACTCTTTTGATAAGTTACTAGACAATCTCTATAGAAGCTTCTGTTATTAATATAGATCACATTTCCAGTGTAAGGAATGGAATGTTTGTAGGAGCTGATAAATTGTTATGCTGTGTCAGCAGCCAGTGTTATCGTTCTACTGTTGATACTGACACCTAGTCCATTGTCAAAGAAGGCATAGTAGTTGGGAAGTCCTTAAGGTCTGATATCTTCTGGTGGTTTGGTTTAGCCTAGGGAAGCATAGAGCCCTATTTTATTATTGATGGTGACATACTGTTGACATTAGTGGCACCTTTCAGTAAGATCATAATAGGTATATTTAGATAAATGTATTGATGGTGTAGACTGTGCCTTTTAATGTTAATTAAAGCAAAGTCTTGATATTAATTTAGTTATTAGGTTCTGTCAATAATCTGTTAGTGATGAATGGATAAAAAGACAAGAAGGAGGCTGGATGCAATCGCTGATTGGTGAACGAAAGAGAAACGACCTCAGGATGGTGGAAGAGCAGGGGAAAGTACAGAATGCTGAAAAAGGTATGAAGACTATGTTCAACAAAATCATAGCAGAATATTTCCCAAATCTAGGAAAAGAAATAAATATCAAGCCATTGCAGGCATATAGAACATCAAGCAACCCTGACCAGAAAAAAAGCTTCTTCACAACACATCATAGTAGAAATCCTAGACTCTCAACACAAAGAAAGAAACCACAAGCTGCGAGCAATAAAAAGAAAGTAACCTACAACAGAATAATAATGGTGGATTTCTCAACACAAATTTCAAAGGCCAGAAACAATTATTCCAGAGCAAAATAAGAAAGAAAGAAAGAAAGAAAGAAAGAAAGAAAGAAAGAAAGAAAGAAAGGGTCAACCCACATTGTTATATCCAGCAAAGTTTTTCTTCAAAATAGAGGAAGAAGTTAAAAGTTTTCATGATAAGGAAAACCTAAAATTATTTACAACCACTAGACCAGCATTGCAAAAAAATAGGAAAATACATGTAGGAATCTTAAGCAGCCATAGGGAGACTAGTAGCACAAAAAAAAAAAAAAGAAAGAAAAAGAAAAAGAAAAACCCAGTGAAAAGAAAATAACAAAAAAGGACAATGACCCAATGATAGTGTAGAGCAAATGGTCGACAGTGAGGCATCATAATGATGACAGAATGAAGTAAATAGACTACTAGAATAATTCACAATGGTCTCAACTCTCCTATTAAAAGACACAGATTGGCTGGTTGGTTCAAAAAATAGAGCCAACGATTTGTTACTTGCAAGAGAAGTACTTTACCCATTAAGAAATGCATAATCTGAAAATAAAAGGATAGAAATCAGTACTTTATGCAGCTGAACCTAGGAAACAACCAGGGGAAGCTGTAACTCTTCTAAGACACAGCAGATTTCAAACCAAAACAAATCAGAAGCGACTAAGACAGTCGTCATATACTGTTTAAGAGAACAATGTGACAGGAAGAAGTCATAATTACCAATAGAAATGTACCCAGCGTTTGGGCACCCAATTTTATGAAATAAAAACTATAGGATGTAAAAGGACAAATAGGCCCCAGCACAGTCATAACAATAACAATACCTCATTGTTACAGCCTAGGGAAGGCTGGAAGTTACAAGTAATAGCAGCATGATTTAAGGCAAAAGTTATGGGAATGAGTTATTAACTAAATATATCAATGGATGAGCTTAAAATATATTCACATAAAGAATGGAGAGGTGAGAATGGTAGGAGAGTATACAGATAAAATATTTTAATTCGTATAAGAAATAACATCTAAATCATCAATAAATAGTTCTGCATGTTTATTGTCTATACATGGAGAAATTACAAAGGAAAAAAAAAACAACAGTTAAAAGTGGTTTCTTCTGGGGAAAGAAAATGGAAAACTTAATCAATAGACTGGAGCTGCCAGATTGCTAACTCTTTATATTAGACTTTCTGTCATGTTGTTACCATGTACACGTATAACTTTGTAAAACTTACACAGTTTATTATAAAAGAAAATCTAAATCTCTGCTACTTATGTAACATCATCTCCTCTAACTATAGCTGCCACACAACCCAAGATGGGAGTGGGGCTGGATTTATCCTGTAGAGAACCAGAGAGGAGTCATGGGAGCCACACAGCGGTGAATACCTCGACCTGGAATCCACAGTCAGAGTTCCGAGAAAACAGCTCAAAACTCAAAGAACTAGTAGGTGCTGGAAATTTATTCACAGGGGAGGAAACTAGAAACCAAAAAGCAGATATTCAGAAAATATGGCTAGGATAGAAAAAAAAAAAAAACACAGGCAAGCATTCTGAACCTGCCTCCAATGGCTTTGTCTGAGGCTTAGGTCCTCAAGAGTTAATTGCAGCATGAAAAGAAGAGGAAAATCTCCTACCTTCTAAGAAACATGCACGCAAACACACACACATGCACACACAGATGTTGAATCTAATAAGATTCAGAAATATTAGCTGATGCATTTTATTTCCTGATATTTTCTCTGCTGATATTAAAAAAATAACAATGACTGACATGAATTTGAATTATTTGTCCATGCTGCGTGAGCATCTTGGAGGTGTTATTATAACCATGATGGTAGCTACAAATATTTTATGTCATTGTTTCCGCATGAATATTAACATGTGCTTTTCACATAGCTAGCCCATAATTAATGCCATATGTCTTCTTTATTGAAAAGACAGTTTGGGATGATGTACCAGGAGAATATCCTTTCAAACCTGTTCTAAATTACATTACTTCCCAATAAAAACACCATTTCCTGCAAACACCATCAGAACAGTACAGTTTTTCTTTATAATCAGATTTTATTTCTACCTAACATATTTAGTCATTGTTTACACAGAAAGTATCTATCAGCATAATTTTACGCATCCTTATCCACTTGTCTGTTTCTTTTTTTTTTTCATTCTGGGAATATTTCCATTTCCTTTAGTGACTACATCTTTCATTAGTCTCTGGACAATGTTGTTATTGTGTTTATTTTTAAAATAATGATACCAAAGTTCCTTCCATTCAATTTTAGCTCATGCACTCTGATTACCTTTATTATGTGCACTTTGAACATATCTTTTTGATAATATGTTGCTTGGATAATACAAGCGATTTATTGGGTTACAAGGTCTTAAATGTTTACACTAATAAAAATCATCAAATAATTTTTCAAAGGTTTTAAGTTATTTAACATCTCTGCAATATTTACAGTCTTTATCATTTGAACAATTTAATTGGGTTGGAATTGTACTTGCCTATCCCCCCCCCCCCTTTATTGACATGTATAAGTGCAAAATTTAAGGTTTACAATGAAGTTGAGCATTTTGTGCACCTACGTACCTTGTCAAGGTGACAAGGACTTTCCCACTCTCCTTTTGTCCCTCCCCCTACCCATTTGCCTGTAAAAGCCTCCACGCTGTTGCCTGTCTTTTTAATTCAGCTTTCCGTAATAACCAATAAGTATTTCTCTAATACTTACTTGCCATTCATATATCCTCTTTTGTGAAGCATCTATTCACAAACACAGTGCGTTTTCCTATTGCATTAATTTGTTTTTTCCTGGTGAGATGTTGTTTGTATATATATATATATTTATAAAAAATATTTGTATTGTGCTATTGCTACTTCTCTGGATTGCCTTTAATCTTAATCTATTCAGACTAATGCTATAAACTGAGAAGCTTATAGGAAACAGAAATTTATTTCTCACAGTTCTGGAGCCTGGAAATCCAACCTCAAGTTTTACCAGATTCAGTTTGGTGAAGTCTTGATCTTTGGTCACAGAGAATAGAGTCCTACAATGGGTAAGAAGCCAGCTAGCTCTCTGGAGTCTCCATTGGAGACGTTAGTCCTCATCATGAAGGATCTGACCTCAAGGCAATCATCTCTCAAATTCTCCCGTATTGCCATCACTTTAAGGGTAAGGAACTCAATATGCGGATTCTTGAACAAGAGTGCAAATATACAGATTATAACATTTTCCATTTTAACGATGATCACTTTATATAAACAAAACCATTTCATTTTCCTGAGATTCGAATTATCAGTTGCTTTCCTTTTACCAGAAGTGTTTTCCAGTATCTCAGAAAGACATGTTTGTCCAGCCATCTTTTCACTCAAAGGTTTTTAGTTCTAGCTGTCATCTTCAGGTCAATTATCTACATGAAATGAATTTTGTTAGGTAAGACTTTGAGTTCATTTTTCCATGTGAAGAACTATTGTTTTTATTCATTTTTCAAAGATCAAATTAGTGAGAACGCTGTTGTTCCCTTACCTAATTGCTTTGACACTATGTCAAAATTAATTGGTCATGTATAAAGGAAACTGTGTTTGAACTCAGTACTGTTTTGAATTAAACTATGTGTTCATCATTTGCTGGTACCCAATGTCTCTGTTACTATAGCTTTGGGTAAGTTTTGAAATCTTGGTAGTACAAGTCTTCTGACTTTTTTCTTGATTTACATCAGCCTTAAATATACATCTTGATGTACATTTGGGAATCAGCTTTGCAATTTCCATCAAAAAATGTACATTGACATTTTTCTTATTTTGATTTCAAAGAACATATGCACGAAAAATTGGGTCACCCAATACCTGTGGCAGGGGTGGCTTGTCCTTTATGTAGTCCATCTTTCATTTTTCCCGGTATAATTTTGTAATTTTCAGTCTCGGGGGCTTGTACTCATTTTATTACAAATATTTAGAAGTATTTCTAAGTACTATATGCTTTTTGATGTCACCAACATTTGAACTAGTTCCTGTAGTAGTTCTTACACCACATACTCAGAAATGAATATAATATACACTGGACAGAAAAGCATGTACAATTATCTAAGTACATGTTGTATCTTCTAACTATTGTCTCGTAACTCAGTATCTTATCAAATGTCCTTTGTCAAATTCCAGGGCCAAGGTCCAGCCTTCTTTTTAGGCAAGCTACTATAGTCCTAATAACTGGCTCTAAATCATAGAAGGAAGCTTTTTTCCAATTAAAATGAAAACAATAGTTTTTCATTTTCAACCTACCTTTTATGACATACTGGCTTTGAAAAACAAGCTTGGTTATTCTTTAAGCATGAGCCCCTGAAATGTGTTTACTTGTATAAGTTTGTCTTATTACTGACCTTTTTTTTTTTTTTCTAGGCTAAATATCCTAGTTAGCTCACTATATAATGCTACAGTGTGAGTTGTGGTCTCAGTGATCCAGCTGCCTCTGTCCATGGAAATTGCACTGCATAAATTTCCCCCTTCAGGAGTCATGTTTAGAACTAAATATTCATGTTGTTCACAGTCCTTTTAGTAATGGAAAAGCTGAGATTGTCTTTCTAAATGCCAGCATCTATGTTTTTGCAACTAGGTCTTGAAAGCTCTTTGAATTGAATGTTTCACCATTAATTTATTCAGTTCTTTGGATAATCTTCCTTAAAACACTTGATCAATATTAACAGTTATTTGTTCATTTCTTCAAGTTCTCATGGTTTTACATTGCACT
The DNA here is from genome assembly GCA_004027205.1 of Ctenodactylus gundi. NCBI lineage: Eukaryota > Metazoa > Chordata > Mammalia > Rodentia > Ctenodactylidae > Ctenodactylus > Ctenodactylus gundi. The sequence continues at coordinate 288,694 of PVKB01001710.1, read as the reverse complement.
GAATTAGAGTTCCAAAACAATTACTGTTGAAACTCTTTTTGTGACTAGATTTTTTGTACCAATACAAAATATATTTCTGTATGTAGAATAGAAAGGCATCATGTTAAACAAACATGAAGCATGTCTATCACTATAATTATATACTTATATACATGGTTAATCAAGAGGAAATGTCAACAATTAACCAAAATGAACATAAAAACTTTACCTCAGCTGTAAACCAGGCAAAATTAGAATTATATGCAATCAGAGAGTTCTAAAAATCTATGTTGTTGATTAATCCTTTACCCCAGTGATAAGTTCAAAATCGTTAGTTGTATTTATTTTAAAAGTGATCTGAAAAAGGCAAAAGGCTACGAGAAATAACAAATATTTGAGAGTCAGTGGTGTCAACTTGAAATTCAGGTTTTAAGTTATTTTAATAACTAATTTGTAAAAAACAATCACATAACTGATAATTTAACTTGAATAACTATTAATTTCCAGAATAATTCAGCATTAGAGGTTCGCTTATATAAGAGGCTCTGAAATGAAGCAGTTATGGTAAACTGCTTAGCTAATCAGATAAGGCATTCTCAGAGTAAAATATAAAATTAGCTGGATGCAGCAACATATGCCTATAAACAGTACCAGGTATACAAGGAAAAAAAAAAAAAAACAATGAACCAAACAACACCAACAGCAAAAGCCCACCAAAAGTCAAGGAATGGGATTCCATTAAACCAAAGCTTTTTCATAACAAAGGAAACAATCAACAGAGTGAAGGAACAACATATGCAATAGATAAAAAATAAATTTGCCCTCTACTCCCTGGACAGAGGACTAATATCTAGTCATAAAGTACTTTAAAATGCTCAAACAAAATATTGTCAAATACCTCATTAAAATTGAAATGAGTAGACACTTCTCAAAGGAATCCAAATGGCCCTAAATATATGAAAAAAATGTTCATTGTCATTGGGTATTATAGAAATGCAAATCAAAACAATAATGGAATTCCATATCATTCCAAGAAGACTGGCTATTAACAAAAACCCAATAAACAACGGGCTGGATAGCATTTGGGGAAAAAAGAATCCTTCACTGGTGGCGCTTTAAATTATAACCACCAGGGAAATTAGTATGGGGAATCCTTGGAAAAGTGAAAATAGAAATCTCATGTGGTGTTGCCACACCTCTTTTAGGGATCTTTCTAAAATAGTTAAAGACCTCTTGATACAATAATACCTATGCTTATAGCAGCACAACTGACAATAGGTGAATCTGGGAAACAAATTATATACCTATCAATGTACAAATGGATAAAGTATATATATATACTTAATGGAGCTTTTTTCTGCCTTAAAGAAAGATAAATTTGAATAATTTGTAGGAAAATATTGGATAATGCTAAGAAAACTAGACTCAGAAGCTTAAGTACTGCATGGTTTCACTTACATTAGAAAGTCAAAATATAGTTTGTGTATAGACTATATTTACTTTTCCATTCATCCACTGAAAGGCACTATTTGCTTGTATACATTGACTAGCATGAATTATGCCCCAAATAACATGGGATTGTAGATATCTCTTACGTACTGATTTTATTTCCTTTGGGTAGAAAACTAATAGTGGACTTACTGTATTTATATGGTTAGCTCCAGGTTTATCTGAGGGGAACTGGTTTTAGTTACTTTTCCTCACTGTGACTCAATACCCAACATCTACAACCTTAGGCAAGAAAGATGTTACCTTACAACTTCAGGAACTCACAGTCTATGCAAAGGTGGGTAGATAGAAAATGATGGAGCTACCTGGAAGGGCCACGGCTAAAGCCAGAGCCAGGCCCAGTGCTCCAGGAGACAGAGATCCTCACTGCAGCATAGCAGAACTGAGACCATTCTGGGAGAAAGGGCAGAACCAGCACACACCCCTCTAGATCAAGCCCCAAGCATCAGCCCCTTCCAGCCAGGCTCACCTCCAAACAGTACACATTATACATTGGTACATGAGGATTTTGGGGGACAGTCCAAACCACTACAGAATGCTTCTATTGCTTTCTATAATTACGTTCCGTCCAACAGTGTACAAGTATTTTTCCAGTGTTTTTGTTTGTTTATTTATTTGTTTTGTTTTGTTTTTGAGACTGAGATTTACTCTGTACTCCTGGCTAGACCTGAACTTACTGTGTAACCCGTGGTATTATCAAATCCGCAGCAATTCTTGTGCCTCGACCTGTGGAGTGCTGGGAACCCAGGTGGGAGCCATCACACCCAGCTTATGTGGAGCTGGAGGGTTGAACCCTGGGTCGTTGACTTGCTAGGCAAGCACTGACTGCTAGTGATACCTCTAGCCTTTGGATTTTTTTATGGTAACCATTTTTCAGATATAAAATGCTATCCTATTGTAGGTTTAATTTGCTTTATCTGTTGATTACTCATTTTAAGCTCTTTTCTCACACAAATAGGAATTTGTATTTCTTTTTTGAGAAATATTTATTCATATCATTTGCTCATTTGAAAGTTTTTTATACTGCTGATTTGTTTTGATTCTCTATGTATCCTGAATACTAATGCCTTGCGGATGAACAATTTGCAAATATTTTTTATGTTCTGTAGGTGGTCTCTGATGATTCCTTCCTTCTGTGCAGAAACCATTTACTTTGATCTAATCCCATTCGTCTATTTTTATTTTGATTTCAATTGTCTGTATTTATGTTTATTGCTTTAGTACTATTTGCATACAAAACATTCATTTCACAAAGCAATATCAGGAAGCTTTCCCTTCCTGGTGTTTTTTTTTTCTAGTAGTTTTCCATTTTCAAAAAGTCTTCTGTATTTAATCATTTAATCTATTTTGAAATAATTCTGCTACATAGTGTGAAAGTGGGTTTAATTCGTTCTTTGGTATGTTGTTCAAACATTACTTACTGAAAAGACCCTAAGATTTTATCTTTGGCAGAAAGAGAATACTGCTTTTTTTCCTAATGCACTTAAAGATGGAAGTAAGTATAACCAAAGATAGAAGTGGATACAATATTTTTTTTTCACAGAAACTAAACCAATGAAATATACCCAGAGACAATCACATTAAAGGAGCTTTGCCGTGGACTTAGATCATGTGATTACGAAAGCCAACTAGTCCCATGATCTGACAACTTCAAGGTAAAGAACCAGGATAATTCATTCTGATCTGAGGGCCTGAGAAACAGAATGATAGCTGACTCTCCCCATTGGCCAAAAGGCCTGGGAGCTGAGAAAGAACGTGGGTTAACTGCACAAAACCTTAAACTGAGAGACCTGGTATCCGAGGTCACACAGCTCAGGAACAGGGCAGGAAAGAAGATAAGAACTGGCCTTTCACCCAGCATTGGTGAGGTAGATTTGCTTTCCTAAGTGTATCAATTCCTTTACTAATCTATTCCAAGTGGCTGGGGCAGGAGGATCGAAAGGTGAAGCTTAGTCCTTTCAACTTGGCAAATTAGATCATGCCTAAGCAAATAAGCCAACAAACAAATGACGAAATAGGCTCTGGGTTCAAGCCCTACTACTGCTACTACAAAAATAATAATAAAAGTTTTGTGCCATTTTTTCTAGAGTAAACCAGTAAGGGTCAGAGAGATGTGTGTCATTCTTTTCTGTTACCAGACATGAATATGGGACCTCCTGCCTTTTTATGGTTCTCAGATAACTTTAAAGATGACTTATCCCTGAGAAAAAAATGCTTGAAAATATTAGCTTATCCTAGTTGTGTTGTTCAAGAAGAGATTGTTAAAAACTTAGGAAACTGTTTTTTTACAATAACATTGCCTTAATCGTGCATGTTTAAAATGAATGCTAGTGTAAAACTAATGCTAACAATAGAACTATTTTTTCTTTTTAAAAAGTGGGCTGTTTTACCTAGTAAAATACTCTATGGAGAGAAAACCTTAAAATCATGACAGCAATTGGCTGCTATTGGTAGGTTATAAAAATGAATGGATAATAGTTGAAAAAGAATACAAAGAATATGAGTTTGAAGCAGGACTTGATAATAGAGGCTGGTATCATTTTTTAAAATGCCCATTCAATGTCTGTAGTTACATACAAAATAAAGGACTTTATGCTACTGAAATGCTTGATAATGATCTTTTTATTTTTAATTTTTTCTTGCTTTTCAGTGATGATTATAATGTAGATCCAACTATTTTCTTCACATTTTCAGTTATACTGGCTTGTATCAGCAATATATAAAGAAGATAAAGTGGGGAAATCCATATATATCTCTCCATGTACATGAGGTGTTACGGAAATACACAATGAATGCTTAAATCAAAAATGTTCACGGTAAAAGACACAATACCGCTAACTGTATTAAATCATCCCCTCTTGGTTCACACATCCCTGCCCCATCATTCTTGATAGTTCCTAGAGCAGTTCTCAAAGTCCTTTGTGTGACTGTATTTCTGAAAGGTTATAAAAAATGGGATTGCAGAGTGCCACCCGGTAGAAAGACATGCTCATTAAAACATATGAAAACAAACAAACTAGAAACAAAACAAAACAATGTGGGGTCCTGGTATTTTTTCATTCAATCTATGTACCACATTTGACACCACGTGACTTCTGACCGTTCTCCAAAGTAAAAGAGGCGGTGAAAGGTAAAGATTTTGGATTAATTCTGCTTATCAAGGCAGCATGCAAGCACAAGTAGGATTCTCTCAAAAGAGGACTCTGAGAGCTGCTTCAGTGACAAGAATGACAAGATAGGTGTGCTCAAAGTAAGGGAGGAACGTTTTAATGGGGGGGCAGTTTACTACAATGTATCTTTGACTGTATTAAATATTTGAAATTTAAATACTCAATGTATTTTTCAGTTGCAACTCATATAAGTTCAGAGTAGAATTTGTATGATATCCAAAAATTTAGTGCAAGAGTGAAAAGAGGTACATACCAAGAAGGCAAAGTATAAAACAAAGACAAGAAGTTGACATAGATACATTGGGATGAACATTGCGTTTCTCAGTATGGATGTGAGCCACATAGTTATCCATCACGACGGTTCAGCACTATGACGGTGAATTTTATGTGTCAACTTGAATGGGCTACAGTGTCCAGATACCTGATTGAGCATTTCATAGATGTGTGTAGGAGGATGTTTCTAGGTAAAATTAATATTTGAATAAGTAGAATGATTGATGCCTTTTCTAATATGAAAAGGCTTAATCTTATTTGTTGAAGCCTCGAATAGAAAAAGAAAGGTTTAAGTGAAGAATTGTCTTTTTATCCACATCTCTTGTACCTGGGATTTTAGGTTCTCATGTCCTCAAATAAGAGTTGGCCTGAGATTTACACATCATCACTTCTCTTAACTTTGATGTCAAATTGAGATTTTGCTAGGACCCCGAGGTTCCAGTTTGCTGACTGCAGATCTAGAGACTTCTCTGCCCTAGACGCACGTGAAACAATTCCATACATCGTTGTAACTGAGGTTTGTAATTGAATAAACAAAGAGGTAAAATTTTACAGAATGCATGACACATGGGAAAGAGAAAATCATTTTTTCCATTTGTCAAGAGTGCATAGATGGTGGAAAATGAGTCCAGAGCAGTGAGGCATTGCAGATCCTCATTCTACTAGGTCCCAAAATAAGCGCGGCCACTGCAGAAGTGTTTGTGGATTGTTGGGAGGTGATGAGGCTGGTTCTTAACTGTCACTAATCAAGACATGATCACAGTAATGTGAAGAACCTCCCATAATCGGTTAATTTCTCACAGGTCCTCCTTCATCGGAAAGATAAGGACAAGTTACTGTGTGTTGGAGCTAGAATGCTCCCCGAGAGTCTCGTGTATTTTGGGATGTCATGAATTTCCTATGGAAGGTTGTGCTGTTGAGAGATTGGGGCCTTGTCTGGAGCAGTGACTTATGGGTGCGTGGAGGAAGACAGGCAGGTGGATTAGATTACAGGAGTATGGATCAGATTGTAGATTACAGATGTGTGATGGGGACTTAAACCTGGAAGGGGCGGAACACTGAGCCCGGACCCGGAAGAAGCAGATCCCTGGGATAGGACCTAGAAGAATAACTACAACTTTTTCCTTCCTCTCAGACTTGAGTCGGCTTCCTGATTGCTGTGTCATGAGAAGCTGCCTCCAACCCTGCCCTTTGCGTCCACCTTTTACCAGCGAGCCACCCACAAATGGACTTGTGACCTTCTGAAACTGTGAGCTAATACAAACTTTACTTCTCCTAATTTGTGTATTTCGGGCATTTTGTCACAGTAGCAAAAAAGTAACTAAGACACAAGTGGAAAGGTCTTGCTAGTCAGGTAGACTTTATGTGTGAATGATTGGTTGAGAAATGCTCTAGAGAAGGGGCGCGTGATGAAATTGACATGCTTCTTCAGTTTAGACATTGAACAACTGGAACCTTTAAAATAGAGAATAGAGAACAGTTGAGTAAATTGGTGAACCCTAATGATAAGTTCAGTGAGGGAATGTGCAAGGCCCTGCATTTAATTCCCTAGCACCAAATAAATATTAGCTGGGTATGAGTTCAGGAGCAGCCTTGACTATAGAGACCCTGTATTAAAATAAATAAGCAAACAAATGAATGAATGAATGAATAAGTAAAACTACAAATTTTTCATGTAGAAAATGCTAAACATTATGCAGTCAGCCCCTGTTTATTCATGGTTCCTTCACAGTGGACTAATCAATCGTGGCTAGAAAATATTTTGGAAAAAAATGCATTCATAATGAATATATGCAGATTTGGTTTTCTGTCATTATTTCCTAAATAATACAGTGTAACAAATATTTGCATACTGTTTACATTATATTAGGTATTACTAGTAATTTAGAGATAATTTGCAGTACAAAGGAAAATTCATGTAAGCTATAGGCAAATATAACCCATTATGTAAGGGACTTGATTTCACAAGTTTTGGTGACCACAGAGTCTCAGAACCAATCCCTCACAGATAATGAGGTTTGACTAGAATTGAAATATATTTTTTAATTTGTTTCTGGTGGCACACGACTGTAATACCAGCACTCTGGATAGCTGAGGCAGAAGGATTACAGTAAGAGTCCAGCCTGGGAAACATCATGACTAAGTGAGACCCTGTCTCAAAATATAATTAACTAAATAAATGGGCCTGAGGAAGTAGGTCATGCTAAGGGCCAGGAATAGATACTTAGATATAGATGACGTGTCAATAAATACAAATGTATGTAAAAAGAAGTGTTGTAAGACACCAAAATTAGCAGAATATATTTTGCATCTTTTTCATTGGGGGAGGTGAAGTGAATTGCTCAATGTTACCAAACTCTTCATTATTGCCCTAGAGTGAGACATAGAATCCAAGTTTCTAACTGATAGCCTGACGCAATTATGTGAATTATAGATATGATGTCAACTTAATTTCCTCTCTTTAAACCTATAGTAATTTCTGTTTTTCAATGAATTGAAGTTGAATTTTTTTAAAAATTTGGTGAAGTGAATATTGGAGCAGTACTAACAAAAATGTCTCATTCCAGTATCCAAAAAAAATTTTTAAGAGTGCCTTAATCTTGTTTTGACAGAACAGTTTTATCATGAAAATTATGTACATACAAGGAATAATTCTATTTATAAATTTGGAAAAATGACAATTTGCTGTTTATCAGTCTCATGTTCAATGTGCTCAAAGCAGGGAGACCTAGTAAAGTTGAGTTAGAAAACATGGTCAAATATAAACGTACAAGAGAACAACTTTAAAAATAAAATTTCTTTCTTTTTTTTTTTTTACTATTTGATAGGTTGGGTGAGTGTTAGAAAAGAGGAACTGTTTCATAAAGATGCTTCCAGGAAAATCGAAGAGTCAGGTGATCAGTCGTAAGGGGAACTGTTCCATTACTGCCCAGAAGAAGAGTCTGGTGTCCACGACCCACACAAAGTAAGCTTTTACCAAAGGAAAAGAAAAAAAGATTATTTATGAAGAAACCTGGTCCTGGAAATCATCTACTGTCTGACTAATCATTTGAGACAGGCTTTCGTTTGAATGAAAATAGGGTGAAGGAGAGAGGAACAGACAGAATTGAGTAAAGGAGAGAATCTAGGAGGCAGAGATCTTCCCCACACGTTTGCAATTCAGCCTTTGAACCCACACATACTTAGGAGCAGTGGCAAATGTATCGATTTCCTGGAAAGGAGAGCACTCGGGCAAACCTGAGAGATTGTTTACACAGACCTGGGTGGCTCTTGGCTTGTCCAAATTCCTAGGTCCTCCACTGCACCTGGGTTTCTCCTTTACAACCTCACAACTCTTGCACTCTGCATTTCTGTAAGGCCAAGATCACATGGACATCACCAAGGTCTGCCATTGAATTGAGCAGTAGCTTGGCCTCCTTGGACAAAGAGTGTAGAAGTCCCTGAGTTCTTAAATGGTTGAACTCCAGGTCGCTGACCTCTGAAAGGCATTTGTCCCTTCGATCCTGAGATACACTTCTCAGAGCAAAGTCAGTTGCGTCTCCTCACTTGAGTGGATACAGCATGGAGCCTTGTTGACGATTGAGATGCCCTGAACGCCTTTTTCTTGCAGTTCTTAGTTTATGGACTTCTTTTTAGGGCTTATCTCTTTAACTTCCTTGTACTCTTTGGCCCTCCCATTGCAGGACATTTTGGTTTGGCACTGAAAAGTTTTGACATAATTTTCCCCTGCCATTTTTCAGGGATTTCAATGCAGATTTGCATAAAAGCTGCAAACAGCAGTCACGTGACACCCTGTACCTCGGTCTGCCTTGAACGTTTCTCTATCAGACTAAATGGTCCAAGGCTCTTAATCTCAGTTTCAGGCAAAGTCTCTGAACAAGGGCAAAATGCTGACAAACTTTCTGCCAGAAGGTAGCATGTAGATTTTTAGACCACTTGCCAATACAGTTCTTTTTCCCATCTGATATATCTTGATTCTGGCTGTTCCAGTCTATACTTATATCAGCATTATGGTCTTCTGAGTTCTGACCAGAATCTCACATCAAGCTCAGCTCATAGCACTCCAAGAATTCTCCACCTGGCATCCTAAAACCTTTCTAAACTTCTCCCACAAACCAGTTACAAAGTCTTCCAAAAAACATGGTCAGGTAAACTCACAGCAAGAACCCTACTTCTCTGGTACTACTTTCTGTCTTAGTACCTTTTTCATTACTGAGATTCAATACCTGACTTCCACAACTTTAGGAAGGAAAGATTTAGTTTAACTTATAGTTTTAGAAAGTCACAGTTTATTCATGGACGGGCAGCTGGAAGATGATGGAATCACATGGTGAGGCTGCAGCTAGAGCTAGAGCCAGAGCTGGTGCTCTAGGGATTGAAATTCTCACAGTATGGCGGAACAGAGACAATCTGGGAAAAAGGCAGGACCAATACACACCCATCCAGATCAAGACCCAAGCATCTGCCCCTTCCAGCATATATATCATGGCACAGAGACCTAAAGAGAATGGGGTATTTTAAGAACTGGAAAAGAAGGTTTCCACGGTACATGCATGTTGCATGTGTATGTCTGTGTATGTATAGAGTCACCAGGAGTTGTATTTTCTCTAGAAATGGAAAGTCAAGTAATGATTGCATACTTGTACACTAATATCATTTTTAATTTTTTACTTCAATTTTTGTGTCTTAAGTGACAGACGCTGCCACATACATACACACACACCCCCACACATCTAGTGACTTAGAAGTTTCCTTTTTACATTAAAATATTTCAGACCCATACCACAAAAAAAAATCATCATTTCTACTGAGACAAAGAGACAAAAAGCAAAGCTCTATCTACAAGTCAAAGATCTGGCTACAAATCAACTACTTTTCCTGCTTTCCTTCTATAACTCCTCCACAGTCTAAAAATCTTCATTTAAGGAGAAATCCATGATGTGGTTAGTTAACTGAATGAGAAGCCCTTACGCTGAACTGATCGCCTTTCCTGCTAGGTTTCTTTTCAGTCAGAGCCCCACATTCCAGGAAAACTGACATAAAGGTAAATGGACCAAGGAGACTGTATTTTTAAATTAAGTTCTATAAATGCGATGTAGAGGTGAAATAGACTTCAGGTTAAATTTCAGTAGATCTTAAAACTTTGGGTTGAATTTCAATAGTATTATGAGCATCACTAGATAACAAATCTACTTCATTTTATCCAAACCTGAATCCAGTGTGGTCTAATATGCCCTCCAGCTGGAGGACATATGAAAGGCTTTGAGTTTTTCTGTTCTATAGTCTTTTCAGTTTTCAAAAGGCTTTTCTCTCTACTGTTACTAAGAGGGGAAAGAAACTGTTGCCAAGTAACAGGAAAACAGCGTCCAGCACATATCTTTGTCTCCTCAGTTGCATATAAAATGCAAACCCTCGGCTGTCCCCGAGGACATGGCATGAGGGAGATAGCACTCAGATCGTTGCCACACCGTGCTTTCGGGCCTGCCACCCCCTCAAGCCAGTTCAGTGTTCCCCTCATGATACTCAGCCACGTAGATGATTTCTCACATCCCACCTTGAGAAACAAGCTCATTACTAATGCAATTGCACTTTCATTTACCCGAAGCTCTTTGCTTAATCGTGAGCAAATAATTTGAAGGCAGCTTGTCTTGCTTGTTTCATTTCTTCTTCCTGGCCAGGGACAGATGTCATGTCTGACCTACTTTAGACGACTTCCTCTTTGCTCACAAGTAATAAGTAGGCAAATGAATCTATTATGATTCACCTTGACTTAACACCAGAGTCACTTTGTGATTTAAGAAGGCTGTACATTTTAGAAATTGACTCAAGCAGGATGCAGCACAATTGAAAACACATTATTGAATGCACTCTGAGTAAACCCCAAAAAAGCCACCTGTCACATCCCGTTCTAAGAAAATTTCTAAAATCTTAACAATCACTTTTGTTCCCTTTTTGTACTATGTGTCTGTACAACAGCTGTAGGTAGTTGGGCCCATAAAGGACCTGAGAATAAATGTATTAGCTAAGTAGAGAAAAATTACATTTCTTCTCCAAAAATGAATATATATGGTTTTATGAACTGGGGTCACATAACCTCAGGTCAAGATGAACACCTATTCAGGCAGGACACAGCAAATTTACAGAGCTAGAAAGGAAATGGGAATAAAAGAAAAAGAGAGAGAGAGAGAGAGAGGAGTTGTGTTGCTCACAAAATTGAAACAGGTAGAACAAAAATAACTCTAAAAAAAGCTGTCATTTACTTTAGTAAGTTGAGGTTTTATTGGCATTATTCGGCTCTTGTTTATTTTCAATTACTCTTTTCAAATACACTTCATTAAATCTTTCTTTCCTTTGCCTTAGAACAATTCTATAAATTCTTGGTCTCAGTCAGTTGCTAAAATTTAGTTCTGTCTTGGCTAATAGTCTCCAGTCTCATACCTAATTTGCAACATTCATTCTTTCCCTGCTCTGCCTCCCATCCATCCATTCTAGTCTCTTGCTGTAATAGCTTAGGGGTGGACAGACACAAAAACAAATATATTTGTTCCAGCTTAAATGACAAGAGTATTTCTGACGGTAAGCTTATCTGGCCAGTTGGTTCATTTTGACTTTACCTTATATTAGCAGTGCCTGGAGAAATGGTGAAAGTGATTGTTTGCCTTGATCCCGGATATCTCTAATAAGGACCACACCTCCAGGAAGAGGCAGTTCTTTCCCTTTAGGATCCCGACAGCCATCCAGGTTCTGTTACACATCAGTTTCTCTATTGCATGTTAGGACTCCTATAGCTTGGTAGGACACCTGCCTGGGAAGCTCTGGAATTTTTGACACTTTTTATTTATCCTTTCCCTTCAAACACATAACTAGATACTGCTGAAATTCTCCTTTTAAACAAGAGTAAAGAGAATGAGGGGTGGGGGGGACACTACCTTTTTCCAAATATGCTTCCTCATGCTTCCTCCCTGCCCTGATAATTTAAGACACCTGGATGATCTTGAAGCTGACAAAGTCTATAGACAGTAAATGGAGAACAATCCGAAACCAGAGGGTACAAGACAGTCTCCTCGGAAATGTCTCAGATTTTCTTCTGGCACCATCAGAAAGCACTGGCCTTTAGGGACTGCAGTTCAACCAGCATCCGTCTAGGGACCGGAAACTCAGTTCTGCCTCTTAGCGGAGTCCCCAGTCTTTGCCTAGTAACTCTCTTTAGTTCTTCGTCAAATTTGGCATTGGTACACTGCTGAGAAGATTTTGCTTGCTCTCTGCCGCAGCTGAGAATGGTAAAGCCTCGGGGGAAGACATAAAATCACCTCTACTCTGCTTCAGAGTAAGACTTTCCTGTTCTTTTCTCCGTAAGTCTCTTTCATTTACTTGGGAGAAAATATGGAGAGGGTGGGTGTGCCTCAGGGAGAGAAATCTGACCACCACCATACATTACTCATTTGAATTCTTTTTACAATAAAAAATACTTAAAGTCTCTTGTCAGTTTACTTTATAATTAACCCTCACTGCAAGTACAGGAAATCAATAACGCATCCTTCTCAACATTATTCACAGTGTCTCTACCTACAACTTAAACGTTGGCTCACGAAACCTTCCCTTATTGTCCATTCTTAGTTTGTGTGTAAGCTGGAATTAAAATACACCAACTACTTGCTTTTTCATCTGTCCTTGAGCTCAAACATTAACCAACTGAGACAACGGACAAGTTCCCGTGAAGGTCTCTCAGGGGTCATAGGAGACAGATATACCATCTAGGAACTTGGCATCAGCTTGAAAGACAAAACTCGCACATACAAAAATGACAATATATCATCTTGTTTTAGTGAGTGCCAAAGGAATTGCCAGAGACAATAGCTGCTCTGGGAGGCTGGGGCCAATCGTGCTGTTATCATGCAGAACTGGTGATTGGAAAATTAAATTGCATTTGCATTTAGAAAATAAAAAGGCAGAATGTGTCTTTACTGTGAAAACTTTGAATGCTGTTGTTAGAGAAAAGTTCTTGTAACGGAAAAAAAAGCCTTATATACTTATAAATTATGGTAGGGTCTGGAGTGAAATTCTTACCATGGAAAAAGGTAAACTAAAAATACTTGCCAAGTATGTGAGTCTGTGTGTTATTTCTATGTATATTATACTCATTCATGTATGTATGTGTGTAAATATATATGTGTATGTAAACAATGCGCACATTTTAAGCAAAATGTTAGAAGTAAAGTAACATTGTGCACATATTATGAAATCTATTTCATTGGCCATTACAATTTAATTTTTAAGAGTTGAAGTGCTTAAAAAATCCCCTAGAATAAATTCTATAAATATTTAAACTTAAACTGAAAAGGTATACTTCAGAGTCAAACTTGCTTTGGGATTTGGCCTCAGTAACATACCCGGGAGGTATGAAAAAACTAAATTCTCTAAATTTCAGTTTTCTTCGTTCCCTGGTATCTCACAAGTGTCATCATCTGATGAGATCACTAGTGCATGCCAGCTGTCTTCATAAATAAATGCCACAGTCATTTCTTGTCTAGACGTGAATATCTGGCTACAAGGGAACAAAACAACTATAATAATTAATACAACAGTGAAAACAGAGGGTGTTAATAATTCTGAAGGAAACAGAAGATTCCTCCTTTTTGCCCTTTGGAGTCTTACCCAGGAAATTTTTCTCAGAAAGAGAGACAGACAGAGACACATAGAGAGACATAGTAAGTTGAACCTGCAATGATACAAATATCATTTTAATATCTTATCTGAGTGTAAAATTCTTTGAAATCTTTATTTCTATTCCTTTTTGAGAAAATTTGTTTTAAATAATTGGATTGGTTAAGAAAAATGCTTAGAAAACTGTGATTTCATTTTAACAAGTAGTATTCAGGGAATAGACTACATATATTTTTCTAATTGCTTGACAGGGAAGTCACTCCAAAACATGTTTTTAAAGTGTTAATCTAAATGATTTATAGCTAGATTTATTTGTGTGCATTTTGGGCTTATTTTGCCCCATAACTAATCATATTACTTCACTTTGTACTTATATCCAAAAATATGTATTACTTTGTCAATTCCAAAAATTTGAACTCAAGGACATTAAAAATTTCTTCAATATTAAAATTTTATGATATAAGATTTTTGTTAAGATATCCCAGTGAATTTAGTTTTTTATTGAATGTTTAATTTTCCTCACATTAATATGACATATAGGGAAACAAATTTATAATCTCATATGTAGACTTCCAGTGATGTTTGCTCTGCTATTGAACTTAACTATCTCTAAGTTGAAGAATTCACAAAGCTTTTACACTATGAATTGCATCTCTTGTACTCTGGTTTCTCTCTGGGTCATATAAAATTTTAGCTTTTAACAGTTGTAATCCGGAAGTCATGAGTAAAACAAGTCAAGCATGGAAACACGTTTTCACTTACACGTGAAATCTTTAAAAGAAAGAAGTATATATAATAAAAATAAATTAAACACATTTATGTCAGTTTTCTTATGATTTATTGAGGTTAAATTTGCACCTATCTCATAGAATATTTTCCAACATATGTATACTATATAATATTATATAACATCATGACCTATATTATATGTAGTCTATAAAATACAGAACAATTTATATAGTAATAAAAATGCTACATCAATAAATGACAGACAAGGACTTTAACAGAAACTACTCAGTATCTTTGTATTTTTGCATTCTGAATATTATGTGCTCTATCCTTATTTGTAAAGATAAAATACGTATTTTGTATCTAAAAATTTTTGATAAAGTGATTTAGAAATATGAATTGTGATGGTTATAATTAAGTACACACGATTCTGTGCCCCACCCCAATATAAAAAGTACGATTAGAACTTATTCTGGTATACATAGATGAGAGCTTGAAATGCCAGTAATTTTTAGATTTTTCTTAAAATGTTTGCCACAGGTATAACTTCAAAACAAAATCAATTCTCTGTGCCATTACTAGTTTGGATCAATAAACAGCTACAAAATACCCTTCTCGGTGCAGATTGCCTATTCTAGTGCTCGCATGTGTGTTCAGGGCAGGACTGTGTATATTTTGAACACTGTTAATCTTGGTCTCCTAGATTTCATTTTATTTGTTTCTGATTTGCTGTTTTTATCACTTTCTTTTCTTTGTTTCCCTTTGGAGAAAATATTCTGTCAGATTAAATGATGATCAGAATCCTACTAGCCACCAAAAAAGTGTTTAGATATTTTGAATTAATGGCTAAAATAGTGTGTTAGGGCGTTAAGAGAAAACAAAATATTGAACTTGAATGCACACACCTGAACTCAGCATGTAGTAAAAAAGGCCTCACAAACCAGTAGGAAAAGATTATTTAGTTAATTTTTTAAAGAACAAATTATTTCAATGAAAATTTAAGTATAGATCTTCATCTCATATCTTTTATATAAGATACTTCAGGTATAGCAGGAAAATGATACAAGCATTAAGAACTAGAATTATGGGATCACATCACATTTTTTTGTAGAGAAGTTCCTCTTCTTTTTCAATATGGAGTATTGAACCAGGGCCTCTACTCTCAGCTACTTGCCCAGTCTTTTTTGTTTATTATTTAATTTTCATTTTTCATATTTTATCATTAGTGTATGTCTGTAGTCCATAATAGTTATGTTATTTGGGTAGAATAGAGCATGGATTTAACTTATTGTAGGAATTTCTGATCGCCTCCACCCTCTGTCCCCTCGGCCGTCTCTCTCCCAATTCCCTTCCCCATCTGCAAACCTTCTGCCTTTTCATTTCCTATCATCCCTCCTCTATTTTACTCATTTATGTGTTTGTGTTTTTAATTTCTCATGCAAGAGAAACCATGCAATATTTAACTTTTTGTGTCTATTTTATTGTACACAGTGCCATAATTTGGAGACAAGGTCTTGCTAAGCTACCCAGGCTGAAGCTCGAAATACTCCCACCTCAGCTTCCCAGAGCCACGGGGTTATATCTGTGTGCCTTGCCACATTTTAATGTTTGAAACAAAGAAATACATCAGAAAATAATTTGATGATTGGACTATATGCAAAATTCTAATTCTTACTTAATAAAAATATTATGAACATAGCTGAAAGAAAATAGCATGCAAAATTTACTTATAAAACAATGCTACTTTAAGAGATGCATTAATCATCACAATTTTAACAGAAGCATAGTAGCTGTGTAACCTTGAGCAACTGTTCTCACTTCTCCGGGCCCTAGTGTTCAAATATATAAATTAGATACTCCAAGAGTGCTTGTCAGTAAGCACATCTGAGAACAGCCCGGAAAGTCAGCAGCTATGTGAGGCACTGTTTGAAAAGCACAAAAATGGAGCAGGAGATGTAGGTCAGGGTAAAACTGTGGGTTCTACCCTTAGTAATTAAAGAAAAAGGAAGAAGGAAGGAAGGAAGGAAGGAAGGAAGGAAGAAAGGAAGGAAGGAAGGAAGGAAGGAAGGAAGGAAGGAAGGAAAGTGGGGAGGAAAGGAAAAGGAAAAAGAGCTTGAGGGAAAATGAAGGATAAAAATGTGCTACTTATACAAAATCATCTAAAAAATTTAGTAGGAGGAGTCAAAACTCTGATCTCAAGGTAATTTATCACATAAGCAAAGATACAAAATCATACTCTTCATTAGAAGAAGTTGATACAATCAGAATGCATCATATACAGCTGGTTATATATTTACATGTTATTATGAACTGAATATTTGTGTTCGCCCCAAAATGTTCACATGCTGCGGTCCTATGACTGAACATGTTAGGTGCTAGGATGAGATGGGGCCTTTGGAGACCAGTAGGTTTGGAGACGTCACAAGGTACAGTACCTGCAGTGGCACTCCTTCTCTGATAAAAGGAAAGAGCTTTCTCTCTGTCACCTTTAGGCATAGAAAGAAGACAACTGCCTGCAAGCCAAGAAACCCCTGCCAGAAACCCAACTGGCCAAACTCTTATTCTTAGACCACCTGGCCTCCAGATCATTGACAGGTAGCATCTGTTGGTACGGCCACGCAGCCCATGAGATCATGTTGCAGCGGCCTCAGCCGACGAAGTGTGTATCTTACTAGGAAGATATTTTACATAATGTATTTTGGATTTTTGTTAACAAATAAGTCTTCTAGACCTAAAAATAGATTTTGAGATAATCATGTATATTCATGATAATGTATGTGTTTATTAACACCATTATTTTAAGAACTGCATTGGAGTACCCAATTTTTCTTTATAGTCACAAATTAGAAAGCAAAATAACAGAAACAGAAGGAAGTTTACATTACACCAATGGAATAATTAAGCAATTGCTGAAGATGAAATGTTGATAGATATTATAATGATGTGGGAAGATAATTTTAATAATAATTCTTTAATGCAAGAATTCATTTCTGTAGATAAAAACATTATATCAGAAATAAAAGCTACATGTGTTATGTAAAGTATGCAAAGAAACACCAGCCCTAGTTCACTGCATAATGCACATATAGGTGTTTTATTCTTTGTTTTAACTTTTCTTACCTCCAGCTATAACTGCTGATTAAAATAAAAGTTCCAGAAGATAAAATGTTGAAGCTCTATTCCATGATAGGAGTGAGACTGTGGCCTTTACGGATGGGAGTGTGATTTTTTGCTATTGTCACATTCTGCGTGATGTTGACATTTCTTAACTTCTATGGGGTCAGCTTTCTCACTTCAAAATAAAGATAATAATATGGATCTAGAGTAAGGACCACGAAGGCTGAAAGTAAAGAGTTGGACAGAATGCTTTTGATAATTGTAAGATGCAACTAAAATTGTACAGTTTAATACTTACTTTTTGATGTCTAATGAGAACACTGAGGTGGCCCACTCCTCTTCTTTGGGGTGTTGTGATAGTCGATCATGCTCATCGTGAGCTCTGCAGTACGTTATCGCCCTGGAAGACACCTGCCCAGGTGATAGTTCCCAAAAATATGTAGTGATCACAATTTCCTGGGAGCTTGAAAAATTCAGAATGCTCTTTCCATTTTTAGCCTCTTCCAGATGGATTCCAGGATTGTTTCTGAGTATTATGTATTAACAAAATTCCACAAGTAATGCCATGAGACAAGGGTCATATCTACCAAACACTGAGTAGAGGTTGTTACTTTTAAAGACAGCCCATTCAGAGTATCATGCAGAATACTGGATTGTCAACTGAAGAAATTTAGACTGGGAAAATCTGAACTCTTTGCGCAGTTCACCTGATGATTTTTCTTTACAGTCGAGGCCAGCAGCAAGGAGCTTTGTCCTAGGCATAGTGACGCCAGGTAGCACAAATAATTCATGAAAAACTGGAAGTCCTATTAAAGGCAGCTAGTTTCTGATATTGTTCTGGTCCAAAGAATGTCATTATATATAATGTATTTGGAAAGGGTGAGAATGGAGACAGAGATAAGCAGTGGAGGCAGGAGAAGGAGGAGGCTACTGCTGCCCTCTCTGTGGTCCTCTTCCTTTGCATATTGGCAAAGATTTCCTCCTTAGCCAAACTTTAGTCAACACTTCCTGATACTTCTTTTCTTTGGGCTGGGGGCGCTTCTAGGCTTGTTGGCCCTCTGAACTTGGTTTTCGCAATCACTCCTGCTAAGCCATTGTCAAGAGCTTCTCTCAGCTCTGTTTAGATTCTCTTCCCCACACTTGACAACTCATCAAACTTTTCTTCTCCTGTCCTTAATACCCAATCAACTGTTCAGCAATTTTCCATCCACTCCTTTTATCCTTCATGTTGTCCATAAGTGCCCACTTGCCCCTGTGTTGTTCTTGAATTGAATTCACGCTCTGCCCTATTGCAATAATCTTGACCTCTGTTCTAGTAATCTCGAATGAGTTCTTGCTTGGCTGCTTGACTCTACCCAGTGCAATTCTTCCGAGGCCATAAAAAATGTATTCCACTTTTCATCACAAAGATTTCCCATGTTCTGGAATATTAAAAAGAATTTTTCTTTCTTTCTTAGGCAAGCGGGTCTGAGGAATGCCAAATGGTCTTACTGTTCCTGGAAAACTGAAGGAACTACCTTACCTGCTGTCTAGGGACATCCTTTTGGGTAATGCAAAGCAGTTAAATCCCTTTCAATATGCCTTTTATTTGTATATTTTTGTAAATATGCAAATTCTATTTTAAGACCTCTTTATTCATATTTATTTTTATTTAATTCTTTTAAATATCTTTTTTATATGTGTATTTTTAAAATGTATATTCATGTCCTCTGGGAATTGGTTCCTTCTTCTTTAACATCTTTCAATTTCTCCAGGAATTTGCTATAACACAATGTGTGAGGAGAGATACTTTGCAGAAATGAAAAAGGTTTATCGTGGCATGCAATTCTTTTTGTCTCACCATATATTCTACCACAATTAATTGTTTGCATGAGTGTGTGTCATGTCTTTGGTCTTAAATGGAAAAAAGCAAACTGTCTTGCCTTTTTCTCTATATCAATTTTTTATTGGCATGAAACTGAGTTAAATGAAGAAATCAAAGTAACGGATAAGTTGTCATACATTTGTTGAATATCATTTTACCACATAAACAAAACAGGCCACACCAAATCACCAAATCAAACATCAAAGTCATATATTCTGACAGGTAGAATTTGTCCTGTCCAACTGTTCTGAAGATTCCCATGGCTTCTCAGACACACTAAACATTCCATCTTCACATATTCTAATAGAGTATATTTCTAGGTGACGGACCCACCGGTGGGCAATACCCTCTACTCTACACTCTGGGGGTCCCCAGGGATCTCTTCAGCATGTTTCCTATTTAAAGGACACATTGGTATCACTCAGGGTAGGAGCTGATGAACAAAACTCAAATGTAGCCCTCACAACCCCATCTCTTATGACCATCTTTGTTTGAAGAACATAAATGTAAATTCCGCAGAAAAAATTTTCCATGTGACAAAATATCGTAATCATATAACACAAAAATTCAAGTTTGATGGCATTTGACACATGGAGTTTAATTTAGCCTTTGTATTTATTGTAGATCATCCGATTGTCTAAAAGACTGTTTCAAAGGTATACAATTTCTGCATAAAGAAACCACCCCTAAGTGGGAATTGTGTTCACAAACTGTATTTTGGAATTTTCACTTCAGACATAGATTTCTGTTATAATCTACCTTCTCTATAAAACCAAAATTTCACAATTTTATGAAGAAGAATCTTTGTTCAGGTTACTCAAAGAACATGCTTAGGGAATCATAACATAGCAAAGCATACTCATGTCAGGACTTATAGTACATCTGAACACATTTTATGACACAAAAAGATTTTAGCTCCTAAAAGATTTTTAAAATGTAAAGGAACCCATCTGATTTTTGAGAAAATAACTGTCAGAGAAAATATTCACTAAATGGTGGTGAAAATTTTGCTCTTTGAGATGCTATTTTTTGAGGTGTGTGTATTTATTGAGCTCTGCCCTTTCCAGGTGCTAAGCTAAAGGCCTTTTAGCCAACCTAACTGGGTGGGCTTTTATGTCTCATTCAAGCACATCAATGGAGTATCTTCACTGCACACAACTGACAATAGTTGTGTCTTAAAGAAACTATAGATCTATGCTAAAAATCTGGGCATACCAAACAAAGGTTCATAGAATGAGTGGAAAGAGAAAGACCCACCACTTTTCTTTTGCCAAAAACAGTCACTCCATTCATGTGTTAGTTACTTTTTTGTTGCTGAGATGGGATATCCAATACCCACAACTTTAGGGAGGAAAGATTTGTTTTAGCCTACAGTTTCAGAAAGTCACAGTCTATTCATAGGTGTGTGCTGAAAAATGGTGGAATCCTATGGTAGGTTGCAGCTACAGCCAGAGCTGGAGCCAGTGCTCTGGACACAGAGATTCTCACATGAGCGTGGCAGAACAGAGACTAGGCTCGTCAGGAAGGCAGGAAGCAGCCTATATATACTTCCAATCCCACCGATCCATCTCTGGTCCAGACTCAGTGTCTTTTCCTTCCCAGGTGTGGGAGGTGTGGGAGGTGTGGTAAACCCCAACTACATACCTGTAATCCAGTCTTCATGCCTGCAATCTGTCCCTACAAACCAGGCCCCAATCTCCCAATGTCACGTGGTTCCAGACAATCCATAATATCTAAATGCACGAGATTTGAGGGGACATTCCAGACCCAAACCACAATACTTCATTATATTATGCAGGTTGTTCTGGCAAAGAACCATGATTTTCAAGGTAGAAAGGAATTCCTCAGAGGAGTTAGGCAAGATAAAATTGTAGGAAAAATCATTTCTTTGATCTGGATTGAGACATGCCGGGACACCTGCGGAAAGCCTGTGGTTATTAAAATCCCAGGATTCTCGCAGCCAAGTTGATCTCTTGCCTGCACAGGGAGACTACGGGATGGTTATTATTTTGAAGAATTCTAAATTACCATGTTTCCTCAAGACAATTAATTGGGCTTATTCCTGCTCTATAGTCTAGTGTAAAAATAGGTTCAGAAACAACGTGTTTCGTGATCATAGGAGAAAATCACTTTCACCAAGTCTCTATGCGGTTTTCTTGTGTTCATAATTGTCTCTACTTGCAGTGATGTTAAGAGTTTCAATCTAAAATTCCATTGTAATCTAGTGTTTTCCTTTTGATGATTGTGTGTGGGGGGGTGGGGAGGCGTGGGGGGGGGGGGTCTGTGTGTGTAAGTTAATTCAGCTCATTATGCTTTGTACAAGGGGGGAAAAACCCAAGAAGGGTTAGCCGATATTTGACTCAATTTAATGCCAGTGTTGCCTCTCCTGTCAGATTGCCGTCAGATGATATTGAAGTTAGTTAAATGCTGACTTTAAGCTGAGGCAGAACTTCCCTGAGAACACAACAGTGAGTCCTGCTCTCAGTTGCACTGGTTTCTGTGTACCTGTTTAGAAAGGAAGCGGAAGGGGACGCCAGCCGAATTTGCCCATCATTTCTCTAACTGCGCGTCCACAACAGAAAGCTTCTCCTTTCTGTGAGTGGTTCCTGGTGGGGATGGTTGGATTTGTTTTTCTATGGATTTGTTGGGCAGGCAGAGTAAAGTAGAAAGGGCCAGTGCTCCGTGAACTAAAAACACTATAAATGCTCAAGTTTTGCTTTCAGGATATTTGCCACTACCTTGTCGGTTCAGCATGTACATTCTACGGAAGTTGATATTCTAAAATTTTAATCCAGCTTCTAATTCATTTGTAACATTCTTGCCATTCTTCCAGCCCAGTCTAGGCCCCACAGTGAGTTCAGGACCAGCCTGGACTACCCAACAGAACCTTGTCTCAAAAAAAAAAAATACATAAATAAAATAAAACTTAAAAATACAAATGCCATCTTATAGAATTAATAATAAAATAGAAATATTTTTAAACCTTCTATTCTGATGAATACTTAAAGAAATAATTTTGGATAGTTAAAGTCATATTGAACTGCTCCTGATTGCAAACTATTCCTGGTCTCAATGGAACTAAGCGACAGTATGTCTTATAAAAGTACTAATAAAATCTTCTTTGGTAGCACACTTGCAACAGAAATGTACCATAGTTTTACAAATCACTTTAAGAAAATAATAAAGGATATTTGTCAAATTTATAATAGGACAAAATAATGAGTTTAAAAGTTCTTTCCAACCTGAGAGAATACACTTAGCTTGAAAAAATGAAAGTAAGACAAGAATACGCATAAACTGCTGGGTTTGGTCCAAATACGTGAAAATTAAATAAATAAAAGTATATAACTTCCCTTACTATGTACTTTTAAAGGTAAATTTATACTTATGGGATTTAAACTAGGTACAGGCTACGTTATTACAAATTCAGTACATGACACATCAAGTGAAATACTCCTAAGTATTTATCATGTGAATTTTAAATGGTCTGCTTAAATAGTTTAAGAATATTGGTTGAGTTGATAGTAATATATTTTTAATTAGGATAAAAAATAAGAAACATTTTTGTAATTGTGTCATATATTAATAATGTCCCAGGTAAATTACTAAATTAATAAAGAAAGACTGAGGTGGTACAGCGTGATTTGTATTAGAAACAGAACAACACAAGATATGACATAATATTTTAAACATAGTTATCTACAAAAGAAATGACAATATTAGAGGCAGGACTTTGTGAATTGTGCATTGCTTTTAGATACCTCATTTTGAAATGTACAACATACTTATATTATCATAAAATAAAATTTCATATTAAAGTTTCTCTTTAACAATTAAAAAGAAAATATAACTAAAACTCTAAAATTTTACATAAATCAAAGTGCAGTAAAATAAAGATAAATTCCAAATGAATTAAAATAAAAAGGTGATTTGAATGTATCTCTAGCAAATTATAACACAAAAACAAAAAAATGTAAAGTGTTTTGGGTAGATACTATATGTAGACTGTAAGAAAACTTAGCTTACTTTAAGTCTCTTGTTTATAATACAGAATAAAAAAATGGATAATTCTGTGTTTTGTCTTTCTCATGAAAAGGTTCACATTGATAGAGTAGCAACAATAACCACAGTGCATGAAATATACTATATAACATTAACCTTGTAATTTAAGATTGAATCCATTACTTAAAAGATGCTATTGGTCCCTATTGAGAGATACTGAGAGAAAAATACATTATTTTGCAGACTGTAAACTGATGGAATAACTTATTCCTCCTGCTTTGTTATGCACAATCCACCACTGAAAAAGAAAAAGTTGTTCTTTTAGAGCTATTATGACTAGTACATTAAAGACCAATTTTAGATTGACAAAAGCATCATTTTGCAATTTCCACTTAGTCAATGAATTTAGTTGCTGAACACCAACAGCTAGATACCAACATTACAAAAACAGAGACAACCAGACATTTTGCATGTCCTATTAGAAGAACCTTATGCTTCCTATAAGTGCTCTTGCCAGAAGAAAAATTGAACACAAATTGATCCAAGCTGTAGATACAATTTCAGGAAAGTGTATGTATCAGAGGTACAAGCTAAACTATACTAAATGAGTCTACAGAACACAAAGGTCTCAATTTCTTCAAAAAATGTCCATATAATATGTTGGATATTTGATGATACCAAAATATTGTGATTTTAAGTTTGGCATAAGTGTTGGTTTTGGTACCACACACAAGTTCTTTTTCCTCAAGAACTATAGATGGCGTTATGGATGAAATCAGTTTATTTCTCAAAAACATTAAAAATCATATAGACAAAAGGAGTAGAAGAAGGTTATAACATGTTGGGTGATCGATGTAGGGAGGGTCATCATATTAGGTTACTTTGCTTACTTATATATGTTTGAAAACATCAATCATAAATAAATATTTTGGTATGTAGAAAGTTCAGATTCTTTTGAAACTCCTTTAAAAACATGAAAATATTAATCAACAAATACTCTTTAAAATATTAAATTCTGAGTTCAACTAAGAAAGATATTGCCAAACATAGATGCAAAGAGAACTTAAAAATAGAGACATAAAAATATAACTAACAGCTAAGGTGATGGTGGACTTAGGAGCAGGAAAAAATTTCAGCTTTGGTAACCTAAGATCTTCAGTTCAATGCCTATATTTTTTTATAAGAGGAGGACATGAGTTTTTGTGAGTCCAAGATTTGTAAATAGTAATCTTTCATAAACTGTTAAAGATTTACAAATAATATTGTCTTTACCACAGGGAAGTGACAAATATGCCTGATTTTATGCAGAATCTGGATCCATAATGAAACAAAAAATATCTTCTCCCAGCCTGGCCAGGAGGAATGAAAGGAAATCTCTCTAGACATGTCTCAAAAATCACAAAACAAAACTACGCCAAACTTACGAGAAACATACATCATAAATAAGATTCAAGTGATGGGAAAATCACACCAATAAAATGTCAAAATGACATTACTGATTAAAAATCTGGAAGAGAAAATTAGAAAAGAAAATAAAGTTGTGTAAAATGAGACTACAATGATGTAATACAAACTCCCCTAGAAGTTAACAAAAACAAAGGATTACCAAAAACAAAACAAAACAAAACCAAAAAAAAAAAAAACACCTAGCAGTTAGCCCAGAGCCAGAGACAGAACTAGGAAGCAGATTGGCATGCATCGATGATTCTGTCATGGCCATAGGTAATCTGTGACAATAGTTACTAAAAGCAAGAGAATTAGGGGGCTCCTAGCATAAGCTTTAACTTCTATAATCAGAAAAAAAAAAAACTTGTGATGAACAGAAAGCCAACAGCTGTCTGAAAACAAAATTTCCTTTCCAAAACTTCATAAAAATGTTTTATTGATGCTTCGCTGCATTGGTACAAAATGTGCTTAGAGCCATCTATTGATAACACTCATCTCAGTTGATTCATGGCAACTTTGTTTCAGCTCCCATACCTCTGAAGTCAGCCAATCAGCAACAGCACATACTTTGTAAAATCAATTCACAGTATGCATTGCAGCCATTATGAAGATGTAACTGAACCTTGAATTCTTGAACGGCACACTTCTCAAAACTCTGTACTATAGCATCATTCAAAAGCATAGTTCTTTCAAAGACCAATTTTTCCTTGAACAGTAGGCAATGAGATTACCTTTTATGTCTGTTTCATATTTTTTCACAGGTGGTGAGGAGTGGGCATCAAGATGGTCTTTATTTTAGATATATTACGGTGGAAAAGTCTAATCTTTTTGTCAGGTTCCTTAGCTTATCTAGCTGTATACAAGGTGCCTACATTTAGGGGAGGTCATGACCTGGTAATGTCATCACACATTCATATATTTAATACTTTTCATAAGTTATCCCCAATGAATCTTGAAGCCATTGAATACATTAGGCAGTCAGTGTGAAAAGAAATATCTAATTTTCAGTCTTCAAGACTTCCAACAAGAGTTGAACTCATGCAAACCATTAGAATGGAGTCCTAGCTAAAGTTTCTTCCATGTGTGCCTATGGGGGTTCATAAACTCACTCCAGGTACTTCTGCAGTCTTCTCTGACTTTTGGAATAACAACCATTAATGTGTAGACAGGAATTCACAAAGTGCTGACTCCATCTAGCATAGTAAATCATACTCAAAAATTTATCTCGGGCGCCAATTAGTGCCTTTCAAAGAACTAACATGTGCAAAGGTTAATGTTATCAGTATCTGCCATGTTTCCATGTGTGCCAAAAAATAAACATAGTGGGAAAAGGTGGACCATAAACGTGGTAAGTATAGCTCCAATCACAGCTGTAGGTATTGGTATAATCCTTTGAGTTGTAGCAATAGGAGCTAACAACTTGCTTGCCAGCACTCTGACCCTTTTACTGGGTGGCTTGGAGCACGTCAGTTTTAAGTGGGACCTGAAGCAAAATCAGGTTGTGCATAAAGTTCGATTTGTAGTGCAACCTACCTACTACTCAGGATTAAACTTTTCCACTTGAGATCTTTTTAGATAAAGATGACTTGCAGAATCTTTTACACATCCCAGCAGAGCTCTTAAAATTTTATATAATTTTTAGTAGCCTGCTTGAAAAGTACATTCTGCTGTGTTACTGAGGCTTCATATAACCTTTGTACCAGGCAGAGACATCTAGTGCCAGGGAGCCTGGAGCCATCCATCTTACACAGATATTGTCAGCACTATGAAGTCTCACTGTTGGGCAGGAACAGTGTAAATACGTCACATGCTAAAATGATATATGTGGCATGGAACCTGTGCAGGTCCAGAAAGTGAAAGTAAGCAAAATAAATACATAGTCAAAAAATAAAAAAGCATGTCTTCCATCTTTGCTATATTGCAATCTCTCCTTCAGCTCAAACTTAGATTTAATAGTATAGTGGGACAGAAAGGGAAAGAAAAGTGTGGCCTGGTTCATAAACTCATCATTTTTTATATATGAAAAGATGTTAGTGTTTCACTCAGCTATGCTTCTGGAATAGGTACTTTCAGCACAGTGATAAATTCCTTTAGAAAGTACAGCTGTGTAGTAGATCATTGTTTTTATAAAGGTGGAAGTAGACTGAGGTAAAATTCTCTCTGTCTTTGTCTAATAATCCTGGGAAGTAAAAAACAACAACAACAACAACAACAACTTGAGTAGCTGTATTGAACTCAGAGATCAGAAACTGGAAAAACTGGAAGATTGAAGGCAAGAAAATACGGGAAAAGATTATGAGTATGTTCCTATGGGAATGGGTGTGAATGTATCTTGTCAGTGGCTTCAAGAGAACCCACTGTAGAAAAAGCGCCCAATATCTGTGTAGAAAAATCCTTTTGACATTGGAGAACAACTAGTCTGTCCCTTCACTGCTACCTTTCTCTTCCATATTGAAGGAGCTTGTGACCATATCAGTCTTAGTGTTAGAAATAGAGGCTATGAATGAACCCAACTTTCTATTAGAACCTCTTTCTTTTTTGAGTGTCTATAGTACCAAAACTTAAAACCAAGGCTTTGTGCATGTAATGTAAACACTCTACCACGGAGCTACATCTCCAGCCCCTAGGACTTCTTTCACTTGGGTCAGTCAGGATAAAAGTATTGCTAAAAATCTACCTGTTAGTAGTAGAGTTACTGATCTTACTATGAAGTGGAGTTCAGAAGGTCACGCGATGGCATATCAATTATAAAAACCCTTTAGCTCCTCGGAAAAAAATTATAGTTCTGTCCTTATAGGAGTCATCTACCACTCCCAAAAATAATCTGACTTTCTTACTTGTAATGTTTTTGTCAACACTATTCTTCAAGAGGTTAGGCAGTGTTTGGATTACCAACATCAGACTCAACATCACATAGCCATGTTCTGGGTATTCATTGTATAATAAAAGAGCCGTAACAATAGGCCCAAGATTCTTTGCTCTTATCCAACATTCACGTCATTATTTGCAGGAAGACTACTTGGTAAAATGTTTTTAAAAGCACAAGATAAGGATCATTAACTATAGGTGTGACATATTATTAAGCAAATGGTATTTTTATTTTAATGGTTAAAATATATGAGCTTAGAAAACAAGTAAAAATTTTCATCATTATTTTCTATGACCCATTTTAGAATCTAAACATCTCTTCCCTAAAACTCTAGACTCTGTTAGAGTAGTGGTTCTTTCACAGTTCCAGATTGTATGGCCATAACACAACATCATTCAGAGTTTTATAGACTCTAAAACCACAACCATGATCTGTTCACTTAAATTACTAGAATATAAGTGGAGTCTAGGCAAAGAAAACTAATATTATTTTTGCATAATATAGACAATGGAGAGTATCTCTAGAAATAAGTGAATTTACTCATGTGGTTCACACTTTACTCTCAATGATAAAAATAAGTAAGCAATTGTCCCTACAAAGTCTGACAATTTCAAGGCAATCGAGAGACAGCTACACCGAAATAAAGCTGTGGATTTTCTCACCAAGTACGTAAGTTCCACCAGCTCTTACTCTGACTGCACATAAATGTTATTTGGGAATAATGAAGGGTTAAACAATGAATATAGCTTCAAGGTTATAGCTCATCAATTGTTTTGTAGTGACTACTATAACCTATCAAGAAGTAAGGACATCTGGGGAGAACAAACAGAAGACTTGAAAATGGTCATGATGCACCGACCTGTGTCCATAGTACCCACCGACTTCAGCAAAGGCCATGGCCAGTACTACAACACTACACAGTAAAAGTAAAAATGTCTGGCATTCTCTCTCCTTCTGCCTCTCTCTCTCTCTCTCTCTCTCTCTCTCTCTCACACACACACACACACACACACACACACACACGTACTTCACATCCCATCTCACACACACATAGTTTCACATATTTCTCTGGAATTCTGAAGGCCACATAAGTGGAAAAATCTCAAGGGAGTTAGCATTCAGGAGGCAATTTTCAACAATGCCAATATTTATGTATTTTTAAAACAGGATTTCCTGAAATTGCACAGTCTCCAGTTAATGAATTTTTCTTATTATAGAACTTATTATTTTGCTTTATGAACTTTTCCTGGATTAAATAAAGCAATATAAGTGCACTTGAATTCTGAATCTCTCAAATAGCAAAATTCCATTATTTCTTGTATTAGAAAAAAATCAAAATGTAGTGTACAATGCAGATAATTCTAGTAACAGAAACAAGGAAAGAATACAGTACTAGTCAAAGTCATAATATTAAAGAAATAGGACACAATTATAAAGTGAAATTCTTATAATCTGGCTAAGGATATAGTTGACTTCTGTAGCGTGATTTTTCTTTTGTTTTCAGATAACTTGGTATGTTTTCTTAGACATTGTTCTCTTATGTGTAATATAAGATGGTTTTCCACTTTAGCCAAATGTTAGAAGTCAAATGCCACTACTCCAAGAGATGCTTCCGTCTTATATTCTTGCATCTTTTATGACAATACTCAACGTGGTATTGGACAAAGCTCCAAGAATACTGGCAGGGTCCAGAGGTGAAGAGTCTCTCAGAGAGGTCACCAACCTTCAATTTCTGGTATACTTAGCATTGTACTTACAGGTAACTTTCTAAGTCTTAGTTTTACCCCTCCTAAAGCAGTGATGAGATTTTATTGTATTTTTGGTAAGAATATGTGAAAAATCTTATCCGGAAAATAGTAGGATATTTAAATATTAGAGAATTTTTCCTATTATACATAGAGAAGTTTGTAGATGAGCCATTCAGCACAGTTGTTCAGGTTGTTGAACTGAAGCAATATAGTGGTTTGGTACAGAATCAGTGATGCAGACAAAGTCGTACTCATATGCCACTGAGAAAGAAATCATGATCTTGCTCTTAATGTTTTAAGAAGAATTTGTTGCTGAACATTGAGACCAGAACATATTGAGATCTGTCAATTTTTTGAAAACTAAGAATTTCTTCTAGTGGTATGTATTGAAGACAGATCTGATGCTACCTTTACTATGAATCTTAGTGCCTATAGGCTTTA
The DNA here is from genome assembly GCA_004027205.1 of Ctenodactylus gundi. Taxonomy (NCBI): domain Eukaryota; kingdom Metazoa; phylum Chordata; class Mammalia; order Rodentia; family Ctenodactylidae; genus Ctenodactylus; species Ctenodactylus gundi. The sequence goes on along the minus strand of PVKB01001710.1, from coordinate 258,883 downwards.
TTTTTAGGAATATCACCATGTTAAGACAGTTCTTTGAAAGGGAATGAAAAAACATATAAGGTATTTTAGTAGAAAAATATATAAACATCAAAATTACTCACAATACTCCAAATACATGGGTAAAATTATGCTGAGGCTGTGCTTTAAAAGTATAGTTCTTATTAATTTGAAACATAAAAGTACTTTCTTATAGTAATTTTGGTAAAAATGAAAGGCTAAGGTGAAATTTGGTTCATTTTTCTATCATTGTTTCTCAGTCTTTCTATGTCTTTTGTCTTCTGCTTTTAGGAGTGGTTCAGTAACTCTTCTGGTCAGAAGGAAGGTGTCACGTGACTGTTCCAACTTAGTTGTAATCCAGTGATACCCAAGAGTTGTGGCAAAATTTTTATGTCCCAAGGTCATGAGAACTTTATTCTCTTTAAGCTTTTTTATATAAAAAGTAACATAGTATTGAATATTTAGAATAAAATAAATCCACTTTTTCCATTAATGTCCTTGAATATCTTCAATTTCAAGAATTTTAAAATATAACCCTGGTATAAGCAAACTTAAAAAAGGAGTTCTGTAAAGATATGTACTACAAATTCTAATAATATGAGATTAAAAATAAATTCATCACTTATTGGAAATTTATTAAAAGTCCTCCTTCATTTTTATATTTGATAGAATGTTATCATAAAGTTGGTGAATCCCTAATTACTTTTCATTTCTTGTTTAGAATGTATCTTTGTTTATAAATGAGTTACAAATCTACCTAAAAGCTAGGATGCAATTTCTGATTAAACATTAACCAAAATAAAAATAAAAAGTGATATTCAGTAGGATGATTTTAGAGACTTTCAGTCAAGATGGTGGCCAAATAACAGAGTTGCACAACTTCTCCTCATGGACCCCCTTAGAAAGTTGAGAGTATAGTCAAAAACCACTTACTTGTTCAATGTAGCTAGAACAGGGAGTAGTGCGCCAACAATGAGAGGAGGACAGGTCAGAAACCTTGAAAACACATCAGAAGTGGAGGTAGTAACAGCCAAGGAAGCAGCCCCAGGCTGACTGCAAATGTCTATGAGCCACTGCCACCCACAGACAGAAATAAATCACTTTAATTGATAACTGTATTTTAGACATTATGTCCAACTCTTATCTTTTTAGTAATATCTGATAGAAATAAATAATAAGAAATTTAAGATTTAAAAGAGCCATTGCCTCACAGTGCTAAAAAGTTTATTTTATATTTATTTTAAGCTAAATAGTAGACATTACTAAAGAAAAGGCTTAATAACCTCTTTCAAAGTGACAACTGACAATTAAGCAATTAAAATTATTATAATGCATAGAGAGATACAATCTTAAAATAAATATTGCTTATAACACTTACAACCTTCCAAAGTCAGTTTGACAAATGCTGGTACTACAATGTAATCTGCCAATGTCAGCACTCACTACCTTTAATCATTGCAAATATTTATCTGTGTGAAATAGAATTTCAGAAACATCATGCAACCAAATCAAAATATAGACAAGAATTAGGTGTTAAGATTAGTTGGAGATTGGAAATCTTCCCTCTAAGTGGCAGCATGAGAGCTCTAAACCAGTGCTACTCGGTGGTGCTCGCCTACTGGCCACACTTGGAGGAGTACAGTTTGGACATGCCCACCCACCTAGATGAGGTTGAACATTACATTTTTTAATACATCTGAACACTTTTTGTCCAACAGTATCAATGCATAAAATGGTCTAAGGAAAACAGTGACAAGTCAGTAGAAACTTCAACATTTGCTTAATTACAGCTTCTATCCTCTATGCTAATATCACAATGCATAATCTTATGACTTAGTCCAATGACAAGAGAAAAATGAGGAAAAATTTTCCATTTAAAGAACCACAAACGAGAGTAGAAGATTGCAATGGAGACATTCTTTATGTGTCCACCTAGTTAATTTTATATGTCAGTATGGATGGGCCATAATTACACAGATTATTTGGTCAAATGCTATTTTTAATTCTTCTGTATGAGTGCTTTGGGGGGCGGGGCAATATTAACATAAAATCAGTGAGAAATGTTTTTCGTGATTTTGGTAAAATTAATTCAGAGCAACTTGAATGCGACAATGATGAATCTCTTTAGCCAGAAAGAATTCTTCAATAGCTGGCCTGCAGACTTGAACCAAAACATCTACCTCGGGCTTCAGCGAGCCAAGCTATCCAGCAGACTTTGGGTTTTCAGCCTCTGTAAATACACAATCCAATTTCTCATGTAAAGCTTTTTCTAAATATATATACATACTCTTATTCCAAAGAACTGCCATCCACCTATACTTAAAAATAATTAAAAATTTATTTTCTATTTATAAAATACTGAACAATTGAACATAATTTTTTAAATGATTTAAAAATCACCTTGTTTTGTCTGTTCAGAGAATATATGACAAAAACAGAACTTATTGGTAAGGAAGCAAATATTCATAAGAGAAAAGGAACAATTCTTAAGGACAAAATAAAATGCTTTTGCATTCTCCATGGGGGGGGGGGGGGGCTATATGCTAACTCTACTGGGGTGTTCGCAGTGGATGGCTCTTATTGAAGATCATATCCAAGCAGTAACAGATCATGGAGTGTAGCATTCTCTCGACCCTCTGGCATCATTGATTCTCCTTATGAACATTCTAACTTATTGTAGCACTGTTAATAGTCAATGGAAAAGAATGATATCATCAATGAAAAATCTAAAATTGAAAAGATAAATATTGTCCGTGAAAAATCTAAAATTAATCAAGTAAGAAAGGTCTTTGTGGAACCATGCAGTAACCATGTCAAGTTTTGAAAACTGGAGGTCTTATCTTTTAAGAATTCTAATGGTATAGTCTTGTTTTGAAGGAGTTTAAAAATCTGTCCAGTCTAATGACTCCAGTCCCCTCTGTGACATCATCTCTGTTCCTTCATGTTTACTAGTGGCTATCTACCTAAAACTGACTAGTATTACCTCTCTTTATCCATTGGCACTTTGTTGGTTATTTTGAGGCAGGCACACACACACACACACACACACACACACTATTTCTTGTTTCCAGATGCCAAAATATTAAAAGTAGCCAGAATTAAAACCTGAAGACATAAAGTAACCAAATTTTCCGGTTCTCTTCTCGAAAATGCTTTTCTAGATGTGGTCTTAAAGGCTATGGATATTTCGTGTTTCATCTTTATGCAAGAATATCTATAGAAATATTTATGTGACAATGAAACTTAACTGTTGGTAGTGGAGACTGGAATGACACATGCAAAACCTTTGATGTTATTAATTAACCATTCTAGCTAACCCACCTGGCAGGCAACTGTGGCAGATACAGGAATAAATGTGGAAATTCTACTGAGAAAAACAAGGTTCTTCAGTTAAAACTCGGAAAAATCTCTTTATTAACACTTCTTTCTTTGTAATGATTTTTCTCTAAGTTAAAATGAGTTGCTAAATGACAAGGAGATAAGTATAATGTATGTAGTTTGACAATAACCGAATAGTACTGCGTTATGGTTTCGCTCAATGAAATCAAGCCCCCTGAATGAGCCCCAGCCATTTCGGAAATTGCTGAGGCAGTCGCATAAGGTTTTGTTAATAAAAAGCTTCAATTCGCAAATTAGAGTTAACTGTACTTGACAGTGGTATAATTATAAATTTAATCAGATTATACTTTCTATGTATTATCTTGATCAAGACTAAATCTTATTTTTCCCTTTTTTGTTTAACATTTCAAGCGTGTTCATAATGTGTGATATTAACTTCACCAGGCAAGTCATAGCTGCCACTGTCAAAAATCAGGATAACATTTATTTTAAAAAGATTGATTTATTTGTACATTTACAATGGGAGAGGAAACAAATAACCAGATCGCAGGCAATAGAATCACAGCAACATCACAGAAAGGCCTGGGGACTGCAGAGAGCTCAGTGGCATATCCTCCTTCTTGTCAGGGATCCACAGTCTCTCAATTCCATGCGTACTCATGTGCAAAAGTTATGAAACAAGCTGTATCCAGCCAGTGCACAGCACATAGTCCCAAAAGGGAAATTACCCAAGGAAAATAAAGTGTCATTTGTAAAGAGTTAGTGAGTTAGGAATTAAAAGAAAAGCAGAGACATTTGTTTCCTCTCCAAAGTTAATCCCTCTTAATGTAACTACAGGAATCTTATGAAAAATAACAGCTATGTATATTTGAGGGGGGAAAATAAAACTGTTTAAATGATCATTTCAGATATCAAGGGCATCTAACTGGAAATTCTGAAGGTGAGAAATTCCAGGACACAAAAACAGAAATTTTGATACAGTTAAGAAACTGGTATTTGGACTTTCATCCAATGGGATATTTTGATTCTACAAATGGCCCTTCTGCTTTTTCTTCTTTCTTTTGGTTGCAGCAGAACAAAATGATCTGAACATTGTCAAACGTTGAAGTTGAAGAATCTCATGAAAAGCAGGGAAAGCAACCAGCATACGCACCACGCGAGCTATCGTTTTGTGAGTATGTATAGTAAGACTATCGTGATTGTGTAGCCACAGATATTCCCCATTTGTTTTCTTTACAAGGCACCAAATCTGCTTCTTGTTTCTATCCTGATATTGTTTAATAATTTAAATAATATATAGCTCCGACCTCTTCACATCTCTGTGCAATGCTCTGCAATGTGAAAAGAAAGTGAGGTGGTTGAAAATCTAAGTTTTGCCCTGGATATTCTGTGTCTGGAAGGAAAAGAAGCATTAATGATACAGGAAGGAAGTGTCAGGTCTCCAGGTTCTGTACCCAAGAAGGGCATATGCATAGGCCTCAACGAGCAATGAAGATGAAGGACCGGAGACCACAGAGGCCAGATTCTGTAAACACAGTGAAAATATAGTTTTGATAGACTCCTAACTGTTGACATTAAAATGGATTCTCTCTTTTAGAAGCCTGTTGGTTTGTAACTCGATCACAGCATTGATTATATTTTAAAGTATTAAATGGGAAAAGATGGAGTGAAAAATATGATGTGGAGAGATGTTTCCTAGAACAGTTAAGCCTGAGCTGGATTTTAAACTGGGAGGAAAATGCTGGTCACAGCAGTGAGTGTGAAGGACATTCTAGAAGAAAACAAAGAGCAGTGTGCCCAAAGACATAGAGACTGGAGATCAAGTCATAATTTGAAAAAAATGAGAGAAGGAAGGAAAATTAATGTTTGCCAAATCCAACCACAGCCCTGTCCCAAGGTTGTAACCAGTGCTCCCCTGTGTTATATAATTTAATACTCACAGAAACCTTTCACGGTGTCATTATTTCCCATTACAGTGAAGATAATTGCATGACAGTATGTTTCTTAGCATCCACATTTTACAGATAAGAAGGCTGACTATTCAGAGAATGTATATGTTGGTTTATGAAGAGGCTAAAAAAAAGTAATTAAATTATAGGCTTTTATTACTATATTGATTTTCTATGACTATAACAAATTACCAGAACTTTAATGCCCCAAACGACACACATTTATCATCTTACAATTTCAATGAGTGTGAGCCTGAGAACATAACAGAAATTTCATTTTAGGATCACACCTGCTGTAATCAAGGTGCTGGTTGGCTGTGTACTTACTGGAGGCCTAACAGGAAAGAGCACACGTTCCTACTCACGGAGTCTCTGAGTGATTTACCAACAAACAAACATTCAATATGGCATGGCATCACCTTTTCTAAATTCCATTGGTTAGGAGCAGGTCACATACTCAAAGATTCTGCTACCTTTAAGAGTGTACTTAGTACATAGAATACATGGGTACTCTGTGCTGAGGACCAAGTGATGAAGCCCTGCTATCTGCCCAGAATGACCACCTTGTTAAGAAATGAAGACTCAGTCTGGAAAAGAAAGGCATTTGTCAAAGACATTGAGTAGGGAAATGAATTATCAAAACTGTTCCAGATGAAGAAAAAATTCAAATTTCCAAATATAAATAGAAATGTTAAGGTAATAGATTTCTGAAGGTGTTGCTTTGACTGTCTTCCGAATGTCAGGACATAGTCAGTGGTGTTTTCCCAAAGTTATTCTTCTCGAGTTATCAGCAACTGGAGTGATACTTGTGTTGTCTATGGGACGCTCACAGAAATGTGAAGAATTAACAGCATCTCCTTCCAATGGCAAGGTCATCATTCACGTGACAATAAATAATCACAGCAGGGAAGGAAAGGGATGAAGAAGAATATTATGCTCTCTTGAGAGACTCCTTCTCACTAAGACTCACAATGCCTTGGGAATTATGCATTGTATGAATTCTGAACAGTGATTCGGTTTGCAAATTTGTCTGCAGGGCCAGACGTGGCCTAAAGAAAATAGCAACTTGTAGTAAAAAATGACATAAAATCTAGTCAAGAGCCTATTGGAAATAAAGTCCATGCATAGGGTTCCTGGGCAAGAGAATAAACTGTTGAAGTTTACCAGAGGAAGAAACAGAGGGAAATCAGCTAAGGAACTGATTAGTCTAATCATAAGACACGCATGTGGCAACTACGTCAGTAATTGCACTCCAGTGAGTCACTTATAATGCCATTACAGCGCACATTAGTCACCCTTCTGCCCTACTTGCCCAAAATATACTACAGATTGCCAGTGCAACAGCTGTTCTGTTGTGCAGAGGTTGCAACTGTTGTAGAAACAAAGAAGAAAGATATACCTTCTTACATTTTGCTAACCTTACTGCTTAATATTTCTACTAATTAATAAATAAATGCACATCTTATCAAGAGCCTTCTAAGTTGTATAGATATTCAGGATACATTACAAAATGTTGCCAAGGACTAATTGGACTGTCTTTTTTTGTTTTTGTTTCTCAGTGTCACCTTGCAGTGGTAGGAAGTTTTGGGAGAGTTATGGGAATAGCGCCTCAATTGGGATGATATTGGGCATCTACAATGCGCACTGCTTTGGGAGATATTTATTGGTGAAGTTGCTGTTGAGGAAATAAAACAAAGACCTAGGATCGTTAGAAATGCTAAGTTAATGTCCTTTATAATTGTGTAGGAGGTTTGAAATAATCGTAAAATAAAATCTCCAACTGAGAGAGCTGAGTTTTGAAAATATGAGTCATTCATTCAACAAATGTTTCTCATGAGTCTAAAAGATCACAGGCACTGTAAGCGTGGGAATAGCAAATGGATTAAATATGATCCTTATTCTCAAGGACTTATGTTTAAGTGTCCATGATGAAGCACATAAATGAGTAAAGAAAATAAAATGTGGTAGCATTTTAATGACATATCCACATAGTGTAGCAAAATCAATTTTGTCTGATGCAGACAGAAAGGCTTTAGAAAAGAGGTGGCTATTTGAACCTGCTCAGCAGGAACAATGTGACTTTGGCAGACAAGAAAGAAGAAGGTTGATGGCATTCAACATGCAGTCATTATGAGGTACAATACACAAGATGATTCTGGGGAGAGGGGATTGATACCGAAGATCAAATCCAAGGGTGCCTGGCAAGCTAAGTTACATCCCCTACCCCTCCCATTTTATTTTATATTTCATGACAAACTTTAAGTTGCATAGACTGGCTTCAAAATTATGATTTCCCTGCCTCAGCCTTCCTAGTAGCTGAAATTGCAGGCATGTGACGCCATGCCAGATAAAATATTTGTGTCGAGTAACTCACTTAATCCTGATATCAGGCTGCCAGTGTTCACCATTACACTTCTTGCAGTCTCTTCTGCAGTAGTTTCATTGTCAACTTTAGAGACTTAAAGCAATGCTGGATTGTTATTTTACATTTCTGTATTTAAGAAGTTCAAAAGAAGTCTTACTGGACCTCACAGCTTCCAGATGTCCCTGAGAAGACCACAGTATTTACTTGTCTCTTCTGTCTTTGAGAGGCTGAGAGTCTTTGTGAGTATGTGTGCTACTGAGGATTAAAACTAAGGTTTAATACTGAACGATACCCTTAGTTCATTTTATTTTTTGAGTCAGAATCTTGCAAAGTTGCTAAGTTGCCGAGTCTAGGCTTAAATCTGTAAGACTTCCCCTTCACCTTCCCAGAGCATCTCAATAATAGGTGTGAGCCACTTTGTCTGCCTGATAGCGTTCCAAACATTAGCTGTGACTACTGTTCTAAAAGCCGCTCCAGGGAAGGCCACAGATTGTGGCTGCTCTCACTTACTTAGGTGAACTTCAATAACAACTAACATGTATTGTACACTCCATCTCTGACAGACACTGTGGAATGGCCATGGCTTCTTCCCTCAAAGACCCATCCATGTGAGGTAAAGACTACTTTCCGTGATGACAGTATTTTTCCAAAATTACATAGAAAGCAAGAAGAAAAGTAAGGTTTAGCACTAATGTGAAGGCTTCCTTTGCTGTTTCGGATGGAAGACACATAATACTGTAATTGTTAACTTCCAGGGTTCTCTGTTAGGATAAAAGAAAATACCATCTACAGATTTGCAAAACACATCAAGAACATGTCTATTATGTCTAAAACGAAACTCAGCATACACTGGTATAACATCTGACTTTTTCTTTTACTTTCAATGTATTTTTTGTTTTCTGTAATACAAAAACAAAATGTAAAAAGGAAAGGAATTATCAATGGAAATCAACTCAGGCAACAGTGGTAGCTATAAAAAAATCCAGACAGTTCTATCATTTTTAAATGACTTTTCATATCCTAGTCTTTATTCATTCTGTGCTCACTTTATAACATGATTTTCAGAGAACAAGCATTTTCCTGAAGTTCGTCTTATTTTTCTTCCACTTGGCAAACCCTTCCTGAAGGATCACAGAAATTGCTAACTTTCACTTTCCTTTCCTGTGCCAATGATTGTTCTAGAATTTATGTATATTTATTTATTTATCTATGATGCAACCACTCTGTGCAGATGATGACCAACACAGACACCAGTTCTACATCCACACTGATGTTTTTACTGCTAATCTGGGCATCTCTAGGAATATCTCATTGGGCTTTCTGTCATACAGTGACCAAAGAGATTCATCATCTCAGAAAATATGTTCCTCTATTCTAAGAAATAATTTCACTACTAACTAGCTGACATGTGACTCATGACCATCTTTCCTGTCCTCTAACTCAACGTCTATTTATTAACAAATTCTGTAGGTTCTAATTTAAAATACTTTTTAATCTATCCTACTCTAGCTCCACACTGCATTAGCATATTGGGTTATTTCAGTAGTTCCATAAAATTTCCCCTGAGTCCCATAGAATACATTCAAGCCAGGATAATTTTCTTAACGTAGTTACTCATTCTTCTGCTTAAAATTTTTCCATGGTTCTACACCAAGGACATTCACCCATCCAAAACACAAGCTATATACAATGTCAATTCCTGTTCACCTGGGTTTAGTATAGGGGCTACTTTAAATTGCTCCATTCATGTCTCTTTGACTCCAGCCATGAGTTTTGTTTTTTGCCTTGATTGCAGCAAAGATAATTTTTAGGTTAGGGTGTCACATAAACAAGAAAGGTAATTTGAATGATTTACTTACTGCTCAATGGAACTTCCAGGATCCTAATCATAGCATAAATTTAGCATTAATAACTTAATTTTCAAAAATTGATATTTACAATTAAAGTATTGTTAAAACATTTAAGCATTAAATATTTAGCAAGTAAAATGTCAAAACACAATAGCATTATAATGGTGAAATAACAACTATAAATTACCCAGAAACTGTATTTTTGTAAATATTCAATTTTCTCAATATTCTTATTGGATTAAGATAATACTTAAAGAAAACATTTCAAACGTTATTTGATCTTTTTCATGTAGTTTCAAATAAGCAAAAGTATAAAATAGGACATTATTCTAAATTATGAAATTATTTCATTTCTCTTCTTTAGTTATAAAATGAGGATGCTGCAGTCACATTTCAAAAAATAAAAATAACTTTGGATAAAGAAGAATTGAAAATGATTTTTTTTTCTGAAGAGTAATTGATGATTATCTATTTAAGAACAGGTTCATGTTATTGACTTTATTATATATTTTTCTCTACATTGTTTGCTACCATTCACATGCAAATATTCTCCCACCTTCACAGGACTCCATGCTACCTGCACACCTCTTGAGCCTCTTCTCCGCTGTTCTTTAATACATGCTATTACGATGTCTCATCAGAAAATGAAGCCAAGTCCTTCTGGATGTACAAATAATGTTCTGATCAAGTTCTTTCTCTGTAATGCCTTACAAATATTTTAATAGTTAAGCTATTGTTTTCATGAATAAATAACTTGGATTGTTTTTTGAAATAGGTAAACAGTGCCAACACATCTACCTTGATGCCAAATGCAAGAGATTATAGTCACCTCTGGGACGGACATTCCTAGTAAATTCGAGAAATAATAAGGCACTAGAGAGGCTAAGCCCGTATTGTTGGAAGATGCAATTTCAGTGTCTGAAGTTAATGAATTTGAAAAATGCCAAAGCAATTAATAAAGCAGAGTTTCAGATGTGTCTGTGGGCGTTTCCAGAGACAACAGGATCATGAAGATTCTAACGTCGCCAGTGGAAGGGTCATCGATGGGATCATAACTTGACGACAATAGTGGAAGCAAGAGGTACCACCTGGTTTGAGAGATACATCAAGGGATGTGACCTTGGGACTCTTCCCCACCACGTTTTCCTACCGCAACAGTTCCGTCCTGCTACAAGTCTAAACACAGAGGAGCTGGCCAACCACAGACTGAAACCACTAAAAGTGCAAATCAAAAAACATCTTTCCTTCTTTCAGTTGTTTATTCTTAGGTATTTGGTCATAGTGACAAAAAGCAGAAGGGCTTTCAAGCTCTATTGAATACAGTTGCACTGATTTATATTTGCTATGTTTTGATCTTGAGAAGCCAGAATGATACAAGTTTGGACACTAGGAATTCAGATAGAAGATTTTACCTCATAATTTCTCTCTCTGATGCTCCACCACACCACGTCTCTGCCCAACACTGGCTTAGGCTGACTCAGAGTTCTCATTCTTGGTGCGCTCTGCACTCCGTTCTTCCAATGTCAGTGTGGAATTTCCCTGCAGCACAGGAAGTTGCAGTAAAACTATGAAACTAACTGAGCTCAGAAACAGAAAGGTTAGATTCTACAATCAGAGTGAACAATGTTCTTAAACTGAGGTTGGAGAATTGTGTGTGTTTATGTGCATGTGTGTTTTTCTATACATGTAACTTTATGTATCTAATCTATCACACTTTTTTATTTTTTTGAATCAAAAGAGGGACAATGAAAAAGTTACATATATGTATATATGAACAAAAGGAAAAAGAGAGAACTAGAGGTAAATAACTCCTTCAAAAAGTAATTAAAATGTGGTTTTATTATACATGTAGATTGAGCAAAAGTAATACAGTTTAATACAAAACATGTCAATATGCCCAAAGGTATCTCCCACTTGAAAATTAGAAAACATGTTCCCAAGCTAAATTGGGAACAAATATACTCTAAATTAAATACCATACGGCTATAATCTGATTTGGAGTCCTCAGGAAAATGTTTCTGTCTCTGTCAGTAGCCATTAGGGCTCTGTGGTTAACATGAGGTGTGAAAATGGTCTAAATGTGTGATTGTAAATTGCATCTGTCATATACGTTTAAGGTCGAGTAAAGAGTCCAGATGAACGAGGGATGAGAAGAGGCGAAGCTGCAGCTGGCCGACAGTATCTTGTTGTAAAATGGTCGAGAAGATGATCTACTTTATCAAACGGAAAACGATCGTGTCCATTGTTCACCAAGAACTTCCTTTTTCCTCTAGCTTTCCCTACCTAATGTATTTTAAAATTTTTACCTTTTCTGGTAATATATGCAAAACTGCTTTCTACAAAAAAAAATGGTTCAAATACTGATAGAATTCAGCAATGAATCTGTCTACTCCTGTACTTTTTCTTTTGGGGTAGAGTCTTTATTGCTGCTGTAATCTGCATATTTGTTTTGGGCAATTTAAAGTTTTTATGTTTTCTTGATTTAATTTTGGTATTTTTATATGTCTAAAAACTTGACCCTTTTTTCCAAATTCTCCAATTTGTTGGAGTAGAGTTTTTTAAAAAACAGTTAGATATAATAATTCTCTGAATTTCACTAGTGTCTTTTATAATTTTCTCTTTTACATTTCTAATATATTTACTTACATTTCTAATATTAATATAGTTTCTTTTCCATTCCTTCCTTTGATTAGTTTAGCCAGAAGTTTATCAGACTAATTTATAATGTCAGAAAGTCAAGTATTTGATTCATTGATCTTTTGTATTGTCTTTTTTTCTTTAATTTCATTTCTAGCCTTATCTTTATAATTTCTCTTTTGTTACTACTTTTGGATTTAAATTTTTCTAGTTTCTCTGTGAACTGGTGCAACCATTTTGGAAAGAAGTATGGAGATTTCTCAAAAAAATAGATAAAATCAATATTGCATTTGACCCACTGATATGTTTTCTAGATATCTTTCCCAAAGAATTCAAAGCACCATATAATCAAGATATGCATGTATTCAAGTTTAGCACAACTAATAATAACTGGATTATGGAAGAAGCCTTAGTATCCATCAATAGACCAATGGATAAAAAATATTTATATTACACAATTGTGCACTACCTTGCCATAAATACAGATAGACTTGAGTCATTTGTAGATAAATGGATACAACTTGAGACCAATATGCTTAGTGAAGTGAGCCAGACTGAAAAAGTTAAATATCACATTGTTTCTCTAATATGAGAAACTCATTGCTATGTTTGGACCTGGAATGTCCCTCAGAAGCCTCATGTATTTACATGCAGGATTTCTATGGAACCATGTTCTGTTGAGGGTTAGGGCCTGGAGAAAAGGGACAAAGGCTTTAGGCTTGACCTAAAGAGATTTGTGTCAACTTGTTGATATTAGGAAATGCCCATGATAGCACTTTCAGGTGAGTGTGATTGGTTTGTGGGTCAGAAAATTAAAGAAAAACATCCACCCTGTGTATGACTGGCCCAACTGCCAGTTTGAACTAAATAACAGGAAGGAAGCAGAAACATTGCTGCTGCCTTCTCCTGAGATACCTTTGGCCTTCCCCTTAGTCTCCTCACAGCAACTCTGTCCTCTTCACTTGGTTTTCAGTCTGCCATGCCAGGAAGAGCTTTTCTTCAGCTACACTTCCACCATATGCTTCCACCATTTCTGGCTGCCCATAAATGGACTGCATAAGACCTTCTGAAACTGTGAGCTAAAATAAATCTTCCCCTCCTTAAGTTGTGGATATTGGGTATTCTGTCCCAACAATGAGGATGCAACTAAGACACCCAGTGTGTAGGTATATAACAGAGTCAAATGGGCAGTATGTTGGCAGTCGGAGAAGGTAGAGTAGGGCATGGGAGGGTTCAGAGGGTTGCGAGAAATGCAAGCTATATGTCCACAACATTCCCAAGTTCAGTGTATCATTGTGTGTCACATGTACATACTAATAAAAATGGAGAAAAGTGACTCACTTAGCAGGTCTATATTTAACACTCTTTTGACGACGTTTTGACCAGATGTGTATAGAGCGTGATTTGGATGCATTTATGACCTCCCTTTACTTTCACTGTTCAATCATTTGAGAGATAATTATAATTGCTGTTCACAATATTATCCTTAGTAATGATGTAATGTTTATTAATGATATAATGAATTGCAATTTGTTAAGATGCTTATATTATGATACATTTCTTTGCTCAGCTCCACTGATGTGAATAAGGATTATTATTTTACTTTTATAGAAACATATCTGACACTAGGAAATAAATAGCACAGATACACTTTTATCACAGTGAGACTGAAGTTTTGATAATAGAATTAGTGGCAAAAAAAACAGCAACAGTGATAATTTGCAGCTATAAGATTCAGCCTTTCATAGCTTCTGGTATGTGAGCTCAGTGAACTAATTCAACCTTGTGAACCTCAGTTTTATAGATTAGCAAATGGGAATAAGAATAATTATCTTGCAGAAAAGCTGTAAATGTAAATATTATACATTTAGTGCAAATTACAGAGGTATATAACCTATAATCAATCATAATCAATAATTTGACATTTATAATATTGTCACTGTTATTCCTGAAGACCATAGTGTAATGTGTTTTACTTGATGCTCAAGAAAAACTCACATTGGATTTCTTAACATGAAACCCTCTTCAATTCTAATTCTCATATTCTAGTTATAATTGCCTAGAGTTAAAAAAAAAATTCTTAGATCTGACAATTTTGTAACAGAGGACCAATTTTTCTGAAACATTTACATGGAAAGTTTATATCTAAATGAGTGGAAGCAGTATCCCAAAAAACTTTTAAATACTGAATATTGGGGAATTATACCAAATCTTAGATACATTGAAGCCTAAGATATCTTGATATTTTTTCCATCCAAAAATACTTGTAGAGATACTCCCAGACCAAAAACTGGGCCTCAGCAGCAAAACCCAGACCACCCAAGGTGAAGTTATATACATTCAATGGAGAAACAATCCCAGTCCCAAGGGTGTTCAGAAAAGCCACTGGACCAAATCTGAGACTGGCAAGAGTGGAATTCTTCCCAACAGCTTTAATGTCCCTAAAGAAACATGAAATACCCTCTTGAGTTTTCTCTTTCCCTTTTTGTAAAATGCTTAGCAGGCACATTTTCAGCATATTTGAAAAGAGAGTTATCATCTTGGCTAAGTGAAGGAAGAATTTCTACTTTTCCAAAACAAGAAAAACTACCATGATTACTTACCTTTTTAAATTAACTAACTAGTATTGAAACACCAACAAACAGTAGGAAAGTGAAATAAATAGAACGTGAATATCCAGTGAACAGAATCCCTTGTGAATTGCACTATTTAAACACAGTGAAAAATTTAAATAGTTAGAAAGCAGATATTCGTCATCAGCAGCAAAAAGACCATTCCAAAAGTAGCATTGACTTGATATAAGAGAAGTTTCTAAGGTAGAATTGGCAATGTTAGAGTGAAAGACTTTGAATTAGCTTTCAAGACCTTACCTTGTATTATTATATGTTAGAAAAGAACAGCTTTTACAAAAATAGACCTTCCTCCTGTAACGTCGCATTTCCTCAGCAATTTGCTGTCCTAGATGCTGCTCTGGGTATTGGCCTCCTGTAATCCATTTGTATATCTTCTTAATGTCTTCACTGGTGTAGTAGTGTGAGTTATTATTTAATTAAAGCATAATTGTAGGGCACTGACAAAATAAAATACTCAGATGAATGAGCAATTCACGTTCAAATGAAAAGCATTTGGACTCCGCTGTGCCAAGGAAAGTAATCTCTTTCACTGAATATTCCACAGGCTTGGAGAATGGAGTTATCTTCAGAAATGATGTTAACACCTTTGACTTTCAAAGGTTAGAAACACAGCTTCTTTCTCATTTATATAGGCACAGAATTCTCTGATTATAAAGATAATTCATGTGTTTCTTGTTGACTGAAATAATAAGATGTTCAAGATTTTTACATATTTAATAGATGACAAAGCAAGCTAGAAGTATTTAGTTGTTAGAATTAAACCAAAAACACCATATGGGAGGGAGGGAGAGAGAGAGAGAGAGAGAGAGAGAGAGAGAGAGAGAGAGAGAGAGAGAGAGAGAATTTACTAGTAGTTGTATAAACACACAAACACATTCACAAACACATTAAACTAAGCCTTCTTATGTAAGTTGACATCTTTGGTGTCAGAATTAGTCTTTAGCATAATAAAATGAATACATGAACAAATTATAGAATCAGATTATATATGATTCTCAGATTTTGAGTAATGATGTCTTCAGAGTTCTACATAGCTTTGTAAAATTGAAGGTAGCATTTTCAGAATATGACTAACATGAATATTTCAGTACTTAAAACTTAATCATATTCTTACATGTTAATTCTTGGTTGGGTCATAAGTAGTTTAATGCAAAGGCTTAAATTTTATTTAATGAAGATGTGCCTAGGTTAATTTTCTATTATTGCAACAAAATATCTGAGGGTAATTACTGTAAAAAGAAAGTATATTTATTAACTCACAATTCTGAAGGTTCAAGGAGGAATGTGCCTCCAGCGTAGATAATGGTCATAAGGATAGCTAACTCACGTAGCATAAGAAAGTGAATCAGAGGGTGTTATTAAGGAACTATTTTGTAAGTAGATAAGTAGTAGCAATTTCTATAGTAATGACTACATGCAAATCACTTGTGTAAGATGTCTGAGAATGTTCCCCCTAAGCACATGCATTTGCTTTTCAGTGGATATAAAAAGCTTGCTGTTAAAAACACAAGTTGTTCAGTCCATGAGATGATTCCATGAGCCTGCCTGAGTGGTCATTAAGTGCACCTCTGACCTAGACCCCAACTCAGCCACACGCTGTGCAGCCCTTGACAGTGGTCCTGATTCCCAATGGTTACAATGTTCTCCCAATGCAAAGTACATTAATTTCAAACAAAAGGCCCACAAGCCTGGACTCACTCCAGTTTGCACTCAGGAGTTTAGATTCCAATCTGAGACAGAGCAAAAGGCTTCTACTCATAAGCCTAAAACATCAAACTCAAGTTATCTACTTCCAAGATAACTACATTAGAACAAGTGCAAGATGAACATTCTCACTCCCAAAAGGAGGAAGAAGAAAGTAGAAAGAGATCACATGACCTAAGAAAGGCCGTGATAGAGCAGGACAAGCACTGAAACCTAAAACTCCAGTCAGGCATTTTTGCATACTAGACCTTGGAGCAGGAGTAACCCAAGACCCTTGAGAAGCTCCCATGACTGTGCCTAGCCCACCCTGAAGCTCTCACAGGTCTTAGGTGCAGATTTCTCAGACTGGTCTCACAGGCTGCAGGTTGCCTGCTCCAGTGTCTCCACTAAGCATTATCCCAGGGGAGCTTTTATGTGGTGGTTGCAAGCCTTTAATAGGTCTCTAGGCTTTCCTTTGCTATCTCAGTGGAAGATACCAGGATCACATAGCACCTACATTTTGCATGGCTGAAAATTAACGCCATGTAGATACCACTATGGTGTTTCTTCTTTTAGAGTAGTTTCACAAACAGTGGTTGGCTTGACCACAGTTGAATGACTCTGGGTCACTTTGCTGAAAAGCAGGAAGCAAGATGCCAAAGCACTTCTGGGCACAAAGTCCATAGAGAACATTCTAGACAGGTTTCCAGAAATTATTCTGATGGTCAACGCCTATGGGCTTGTGATGGAAGAGAGAACTCACAGATTTCAGAGGCGGCCCAGGGCCCCCTCTCCTACTGTCTGGAGGCATTGCACCTGGCACACTGTATCTGCACTAATGTCCTTAGCAAGAGTTTGCTGGTACTCATACTTGAAAAACTTTTGTTCCTTATCAGGCTATACATTTTCCAATTTTTGCCATTTTGCTTCCACTGTAATTGTGATTTCTGACTTTAAGTAACTCTCTTTTTTTTCTATTATATGAACATAAGTAGTTAAAAGTAACCAAGTAGTACCATGCATGCTTGACTGTTCAGAAACACTTTCATTAGTTTTCCATTGTTTTTATATTTGGCCTTCTGTTCAAGTTCTAATCTATAGCATGACCTCAATGCAGCTAAGTTCCTTGCCCTGTGACCTTTGCTCTGATTTCTAAAAGACTCGTTTCCATTTGAGTCCTTATCAGCAAGGCCATTTGTGTCCACATTTTCTATCAGCATTCTGGTCACCACCACTCAGCTAATCTCTGAAACATTCTACCTCCTTTCTGCATGGATTGCCTTCCAAACTCTCTTCAGAATTTCCTGGAATGTTCTGCTTATATAATATCAGTTTCTGCTTGCTTACTTCTCCAAGCTTTCCCAACCTCTGCCTACCACTCAGTACCAAAGCCTCTTTTGTGTTCTCAGGTCTCCTTACAACAATTTCTTGCCTTAGTGTGTCATGGCACTTTATAATAACATATTTAGATACAGTAATTTATAAAGTAAGTAAATCTGCTTACTTGACCTACAAATCTAACAGCTGAAAGATTCAAGGTGCGTATTGACAGTTTTCTAAAATAGGGCTGCTGGCTATGTGACAATGTGACAGAGAAGAAGAAAGGAAACTAGCTGAGTGTAAAGGGAGCCGCGTGAGTGGAATGGCCTCACTTTACAATAACCCATTCTTGTGGGAACTGATGTGGTACCACGAGGTTTGACCATTTTTCATGAGAGAGCACTAACCTGTGAGA
The DNA here is from genome assembly GCA_004027205.1 of Ctenodactylus gundi. NCBI lineage: Eukaryota > Metazoa > Chordata > Mammalia > Rodentia > Ctenodactylidae > Ctenodactylus > Ctenodactylus gundi. The sequence goes on along the minus strand of PVKB01001710.1, from coordinate 240,695 downwards.
ACAAAATATCCCCAATCTAATTACCTTCCACTAGGTCCTGTTTCTTACATTTTCCACTATCTTAACACCACTACCCAAAGGGACCAACACAGCCACTCATGAATCTTTATGGGACACATTATATCCAAATCATAGTATTAATTTATAAGTAGTTTTAAGACAAATGTCTGTTGAAGTCCAATGTAATCATACATATATATCCATGAGAAATTATTATATATTCCTTATAATAAAACTGTTAATTTCTGCTTTATAAAAAGAAAGCTTTATTTACCTCCTTTAGTCTTTAGAAAATGATTGATTCTGAAGAATAAAATCATATTCTATAGTAAAGAATTAGCTAAAATAATAATGGTACAACTGTATCAAGTATGAGACTGAGACATGTCATAACATGAATTTTGTGGTCATTTCTAAATAGCCTTTTCAGTTTTGCACTCTTTGTTATACAACTTTGAAATCAGTGCATTACTCACTTTCCTGCTGACAGAGAAAATATACTTGACACGTGCAAGTCGAAGGAGAAGATTATTTTGACTCATAGCTGGAGATGTCTCAGGCCATGTGTGGTTGACCACCTCCAAGACAAGACTGGCAATGGTGGAAAGAAGTATCAGGGGAGAGAAGTTTCGTTCATGGTGGCCAGGAAGCAGAGAGGGAAGGAGGATCTGGGAGCAAGAATCCCTCCTTCCAGGTCACATCTCCAGCCGCCCTTCCCTGTAGCCACCCCATCTCCTGATGGTATGTAAACCATCAATGGTTTAATCCGCTGGTGAGTTTTAGTGTTATCATGGCACAATCACTCTCACACACATACTTCGAGGACATTTTAGAAGTAAACCATATCATGTTGCTCCTTGCCTCTGAAAGATTCACATTGGTGTCATTATCCAAAATGTGTTTAGTCCATCTCTACTAGTTGCCAATATTTCAGCAGTGCAACATTTTTGAAAAATTTAAGTCCAAAGCCTTCTTGCAGACTCTAGACAAACTCTTAGCTATGAGACCCTGTAAAAATATAAAAGAATATACTTTCAGCACAAGATGGTGCGGCTTATACATTCCCATCTCAACAGGGAGAAGTAAGTGGCAGAAAGCAACTGCGGCAATGCAAGACCCAAACCCAGCAAGAGAAACCGCTACAGCAACATGATTGGATAAGGAAGGGGAGTCTCTCACACAATGTCCGGCAGCAAGAGATGGCTTCTAAGTGGAAAATTTAACCTTAAAGAGTAATAGCTGGAGCTGAGGTGTTGCTCAGCCTGTACAAGGCATTATTTTTGACCCCTGCCATCAGAAGGTAGGGAGAGGGAGCAATTAAAAGAAAGATAATAGACACAGTTAATAAGTTTACCATAGTAAAAGACACACTAGCATTAATACCCTTCAAAATACTTCCCTGTAATAAGCACACTAACCCCACTGTTCTTGGCACCCTCTAACACAGTCTGGCAGCCTTTATCAGTATCTTCAGTTGTACTCTTCAGTTGCCTCAATGTCTGGAACGGATTCCAAATGTTCACCTGTTAACTGTTTTGCAGGTTGTGAAGAGGACACTTTATTGGAAAAAATATAGAAAGCAAGAAGAAGAAACATAAGGAACAGGAGACGAGCAAGGAAGGGTAAAGCTCCTCCTAGCCAGGAGTGGACCCAGAAATGTGGGTTGCTCCAGGGTTATTGTTGCTTTGGAGAACAGCCAGAAGACCCATAGTGCCACATGTAGTTAATAGGATGAACGATGGTATGATACCATGTTCTTGTAAGTCTGCCTCTCCAGTGAGTGGCGCTCAGCCCATTAATTTGCTGTATTTTTAAAATAACACCATGCAAAGACACTCAAGAAAGAGTACTTCTAGAACTGCTTCAGAAAGTGACAATAATGAGAAAATAAAATGAAATGACAATAACGATAAATAAAAGAAACTAGACTCCCCCAAATAAAAGTCAATCAAAATGGGCAATTGAAATGAATAGTCACTTGTTAAATGAAGTATGAATACATAAAACAACAATAAAACGCCATGTTATACCAGAAAAGAAATGGTTTTCATCAAGAACTCAAAAAACAACCAGTGCTAGGGGAAAAGGGGAAACTTATATTTTTGGTGAGAATGTGAGCTAGAGTGTGTGCTATACAAATTAGTATGATGGTTTCTCAAAAAATATAAATAAAAAATTTTCATTATATCCAATTATCTCTGTCCTGGGTATCTTCCCCAAATAATTAAATATATCATATTACAGTGAGGCATGCAAATTCAAATTTGTGGCAAACAGCACTATTCATAATAAGGTAACCTAACCTATATGCCCATCAACAAATACATAAATAAAAAGTATATACATATATATATATATATATATATATATATATATATATATATATGCGTATGTATACACACATGCAAGGGAGTACTACTCAACTACAACAACAACCAAGAATATATTTGAGTAGTTGGAGAAAAATGAATATATCTTGAGACCATAGTGCTAAGTGAAATAAGCAAAGGTTAAATATTGCATAGTTTCTCCTATGTGAGAAATCTGAAATAGACATAATTCAAAGAGCAAAAATAAAAGAAACATAATAAGACATGGAAGTAGATTTTGTGGAAAGGAAATGGGATTCAAGAGGGAGGAGAGAGGAAGGTGGCCAGGAAGGGGAAGAAGAGCAAGAATGACTGAGGTGCGGTGCACGTGTGTATCGCTTCCCATGAGGAACGTACTCATCGTGTACCACAAACACCTACCAATAAAAAAGGAATGCGGCGAGAATGATGGGATAAATGTTTCAAAGAAAGGATGGGGTGTTTTGAGGTGAATTAATGGCAATGCGATTTTTATTGTTATCTTTAAAACTATTTAAACATTCGCGGTACATTTTGACTTTAACCCATAAGAAGATGGAATGCCAAATGTAGAAAAACAGATCCTGGCAGAGAAGAAACGGTGTTGAGCACTCACGGGAGTAAATTTTCCAACTAGGGTAGCTCTGAAATCTCACTGTGCTAAGCAATACTGTTGGTTTCTTTAGGATCCGTTCCACAGCTTGGCAAGGGGGGCAGTGTTATATATATGTTGATGTTTGTCATCCACGCCGGTGTTAATCTCTTTAGAAATCTTTCAAAATTATTTGAGTGTGTTCGCTCTTTTGGTAGTAAATATCCTCCTTGGGAAATAGAGCAGTAGAGAAGCCACAGCGGTACTGGAACTCAGCCACGAACATTAGGGTATCCTCTTAACTCTCTGGCTCTGCCCTCTTTTCATCAGTACCCATCTCCAAGGGTGGGTGAACACGGGGTGCCTAGCAGTAGCTGCCTAAGGTGAAGGTGACAGAGAAGGCAGAAGTAGCTGCCCTGCGGCTGGGCTGGAAGTGTCCCTGTAATTAGATCCTTCTCTCTCTTTTCCTTTATTTTTTGTTTGTTGGGGAAGTTTACAGAAACTCTAAAATAACTTGGAAAGTTGAGGCAGATTATGTATTTATTCGTTCACACCATCAACAGTTTAAGATTTACCTCCTCTGACCTCAGACGTAATTCAATGGAAATAAAATGACTCATGTTTATCATTGCTCAGGAAGCAAGACCATAAACAAATATTTGAAATAAGTTTTAAAGGCAGACGTAGCCACCTTTTTCTCTAAAATAACTTACATGAAACATAATTTTCCTTTGTATCTGTAAAACTTCCATGTGACTGGGCTGTTTGAAATGCAGTGGAGATATTTGTCTTTGATTTGGGGAAAATAAGTGCATTTTCTGAGGTTCAAAATAAGTATTGTCCTAAGAGTAAAGCTAAACAGGAATCTCCTGGGCATATTCTGTTTTCATTTTAATTTTCGTTAAGGTTTTTTGAGGAAGGTCATTGTCTCTATCAAAAGATCCTTCTTACTACAGATGCTATTCATTATCTGCTACGTTCTACAAGGAGTTTCACCTAAGAAGAATAATGGGCATTTTCGTCACTGACAGCTTAAAAAAGTAAAACTTATTTGTTAAATTTCTCTCAATTGCCACCACACATTTACATATTCTTAAATCACTGCCATAATTATAAGAGAATAGAAGTACTCTAATTTCATCACTGTACACTTTAAACTGATTTTTTAAAGCTTAATCATTGCATTTATATGTGCATGGTTGAATATAAAATGTAATTAAGTATTCAGCATATAATTATTAATAAAAAGGAAGCTATAACTTGACTTGTACTGGCTCATTATGTATTTTTAACTTTATATTATTTTTAAGTTCAAACATGTAATATAAAAAGATTAAAGTTCAGGTAATGACTTTAAGAAAACTTATACCATACAAGTTGAGTTAAAAAGAGAAAAACACTTTTAGATTTTCATAAAATATCAATTAATTATCAATGACCTTTGAAAAATTGTATCTTAAACATCTACACTGAGACTTTTTGTGCTAAATGACAATCTAAGAGCAACAAAATCTCTGAAAGAAATGAATGGGTAATTTAAATTTTTAAAATAATTTATTTTAGATATTAATATATATTTTCCATCACTTAAATTCACCACTACTTTAACACACCATATAAATATATAACTCTATGACCAAACTACACTTATATGTACAAGTGTGTGTGTGTGTTTTTTAGAGCTTCTAGAATATGAATAAAACTTCATTATAAGTCCTGTTTTGAATATAAAACTGTCATTTCCAGGATCACCTTTAGTCATCTCAGCTACCTACTTATTCTTTTTCCCCCATTTTATTGATATGCATACACGCAACATTTAAGGTTTACAATGGAATTGAGCATTTTGTGCACATACGTGTCTTGTCAAGGTGACAAGGGCTTTCCCACCGTCCTTTTTGTCCCTCCCCCTACCCACCCCTCCCTTCCTCTCTCCCTGCCCTACCACCCCCCACCCCCCCGTTTCACTTTGTTTTTCATTTTAAATTCCATCAGAATTGTGATCTGGGTCTCTCATATCAGAGAGACCATTCAATGTTTCACCTTCTGCTTCTGACTTACTTCACTAAGCATGATGGTCTCAAGTCTCTTCCATTTGCCTGTAAAAGCCTCCATGCTGTTGGATTTTACAAATGCATAGTATTCCATTGTGTATAAATACCACAGTTTGTGTATCCACTGGACTGTTGATGGGTATTTTGGTGACTTCCATGTTCCAGCTATTGTTAGTTGTGCTGCTATGAACATGGGTATACATACATTTCTGTTGTGTGTTGATTTGGCCTCCTTTGGATATATTCCCAGGAGGGGTGTTGCTGGATCGAAGGGGACATTTATTTCTAGTCTTTCAAGAGATCTCCATACTGTTTTCCAAAGTGGTCATATGCATTTACATCCCCACCAGCAGTGCAGGAGGGTTCCTTTCTCCCCACAGCCTGGCCAGCACTGATTACCATTTGACATGTTGTTATAGGCCATTCTCTCTGGAGTGAGATGGTATCTTAGCATTGTTTTGATTTGCATTTCTCTTATGGCTAGGGATGTTGAGCATCTTTTCATGTATTTATTGGCCCCTTGTACTTCTTTGTGAGCTAACTGCCTCTTCATTTCATTTGCCCACTTTTCAATAGGATCCTTTGAAGGTCACACTTCATTATTTTCTCACTTTCAAACAGCTCTCTTTTTTCTTGTATATATCTTTCTGATGTAGTGTATAATGTTAGTAGATATTATTTACTTTCTGAATTCATTGTTTCTGAAAGAATTTAACTTTAAAAAGCCAAAAATGTAATTTTAGAGGACTAAAGACAATTTCTGGGGTCAATATTGGCAACATGCTGGGTCAGAGTTCTGATTCTCCTTCACCTTTGGATGTACCAAATAAACATCTAACCACAGATCAACATCCTGAGACAGGAACTTGAGAGACTCCTCTCTTCCAGGCAAATAAGAAAAATGCCACATCAAAATATAGGGAAAAAAACGAGGCATACCTGGTCACGGATCTGTCCTGCAGGCAGAGCACACACCATCAAGAAGGGGCTCTTCATCTCCTGGCTTCGATCTGTGGAGAGGGACATTTAGACCTCAGAGGCAGTTCTCTAAATCTTAGGTTTCTCATTGCTCTGTTGTTACTTTGCCAACTTGCTGGGGGAAGGGATTAAACACATATAAGTCCCTGTAGGCCGCATTATTCAAGTGCTTCCAGGAGCTTCAGCACAGTCCCTTTTTTGTTTTTCTTGCATGAGAAATAGTCATCCTCTAGTGCTACTGGCATGACTCATTCCAGGGATAACTCCAGGTCTAGTAATCTCTCCTACATGTGTGTCCTGCATGGAACATCTCAACTTCTTAATTTCCACCTGAAAAAAGCACTGGGTACAGAGGACATGAGATAAAATATATGGAAATCTATCTAGATCACTGTAAAATGGCAGATTTAACACTTATGGGCGGAAAAGCACTTCTAGGAGTTAACTCTCCAAATGGTAGAAAGATCTTTTAAAATGCAGTTTCTGTAAATGGAAGAAGGTGTTGAGTCCTCTGACAATCCCTGATCTTCTCTTCATAGACTAAATTTAACAGCTATTAATGCACCAAACCCTAAACAGAATTTAAACAAATAAAAATGAAAACAAAAAATAGTGACCCCTGTGCCTTCTTAGTATAATAAAAGAAAAGATATATCACTGGAGGCAGAAAATAAAAAGTTGCCTGTGTCAGTCTTCCCCCAACTCTAATCAACATGGCAGAAAGAGATGCTTGTGTCTGGTGGAGAGACAGAGAATCACTTCCAGGCCTTAGGCTTGAACTACAGTACTGATACTGCAGTAGTGAAACCACTGTTAGGTAAACCTTCATGACACATAACAGGGGACTGAGCCGTTGGGTTTATTATGCAAGAGGCTTACTGCTTCCACCACCATTCTCTCCAATTTCAGGCAGCACAGCAAGAAGAAATTTCCTATGTCACAGAAGCAGAGTACAAAGCTAGCCAAAGACTTTGTTTTGCAGTGCAGTGTCAGGCTTACCACAGCAAGATCTAGTATCAGGTTGAAACCAAAGGTCTCAGATACAGATAAGAGCTCACAGATAAAGCTTCTAGAACATTCCTAGAATCAAGTAGAAATATGCACATAGGTGAGACAAACACAAGTTTGGTTTGCATTAATGGCAGCCTTACAGTGAGCTTGGAACAAGACCTCCTTCATTAAGACTGTACAAGTCCCTATAGCTTTGTGACTAAAATACAATCCAGGCTAATATTCGTCTTAGTGCTCAACGGATTGTCTCTAGTATCCTTTTCTCAACCTTAGACAGTACAATTATTTCCAGGCCAGTACACAAAGACGTAACTCTAGTCTTGTTCTGGTACCAGACAGGGATCTGTTCCCAATAGATTAAACCCAGATTTTGGCCTATATCACTAACATCTGTGGCAGAATTCTTACAGATCGGAAAGAATGGTGCGAGATTTTCAAAGCACAAAAGAAAACAAAAGTATCTTTTAATCAAGAACACTGTACTAACATTTGTGGCGTGGACAGTTGTGGAAGTCCCAGAACTGTGAGACTAAGCAGTGACTAAGCTTATATGAAACCAGATGGCCAAGAAATTGATTTCAGAAACACCGTCCAAATTTTGGGTAGCATACTGTGGAACCAGACTCTTTCCGCTGGAGATAGTATAAGGTAAAGGACAGTAGAATTCGCCCTGTGGCTGAGCGTAAAGCCGGTGAATACCAACACTACATAAATCCTAATAGCCCTCCCCTCTGTTCCCGGTTGTTGATAAAAAATCAGCAACATTTATGCTGGGAGAAATATGTACCCCAATTGATTAGACTCCAACTGCAATCACCTTATCTGAGGCTAGTAGCAGTGGTGTTGAACCATAAGCCCATTGCTCCTACCTCAGTGCTCTGCTGGTCTTGTAGGCTATGGATTCAGGGAGTGACTTTCAGGGTATTGAGGGTAACAAAAGAGCTTGGTAGTCTATCCATAGTAATCCTGCAAAAATTGGCAGGATCCCCTATTTCCTAACCATAGATAAGGTATCTGTGCTTACCCTAGGCCCATGGAAAGACGGGTGGAAATAGACTACTTTTTAACAGGTATTCTCTTAAACCATTCTGAAGAATATCCAAAAAACATATTTTAGGAAAACCTAGGCTTAGATTAGCCTCTTTATCTGTAATAATTATACAATATCAACAGAAAGTTCATGACAAACCTCTACTCAGAAGCCATTCATTGTTGAAATAGTAGAAGTACACATAATCTCACATTAAACAAGCAGTCTGCTTATACTTTAGAAACATTTGCACAGGTACATCTAGGTTATGAAAGCTGAAATAAATACCTGACCCTACAACCCCAAGACAATATTGTATACCAACAAGTACTAGGAACTTTCAGTGGACAACAATCTCACCCAGCAGTCAAAAAAAGTGTGAGAAATTGACTAGATAATTGACTAGAAATAACTTCTAAATGGAGATTTAAAGGTAGTTTTCTTTAAATGTAACAAGCTTCAAAAATAAACAACTACATATCTCGTCAAGATACGTATGTGCACAAAATGCTCAACTTCATTATAAACCTTAAATTTTGCACTTATGCATATCAATAAAATAAGGAAAAAATAAATAAAAATCTAAAGAAAGATGATTCAATATTATGAGAGAGAATATTAAAAGAAACAAGCAATCATGAATCAATAACAGGAAAAACTACACAAAGAACGGTGAGCTTAGCTACAGTCATTTTATAAACACATGAAAGAGAAAAATGAATGAATAAGTATGAAGACAGAAAGAGAAACCTTAAATGGTATTGAGAGAGTACATATTTGGGTTTTCGAAGTTCAAGGAAGACTTAAAAACACAATATAAATAAACATATGTGAGTATTAAAATGTCCAGGCACAAAAGAGCAAAGCTTACCATTTAGATTGAGTCCAACCAAGTCTATCCAAACAATTTATTTATTTATTTATTTTTAGTGTACAGCTGATTGAGCCAGGCCCTTCCATCTCAATCATTTTTTTCTTGATTTTTGAGACAGAGTCTCACTACGTTTCCCAGGTTGGGCTCAAACTTGTCATCCTTTTGTCTCAGCCTCTGAGAGAGCTGGGGTAACCAGCCTGCCCACACCACCAAGACGTCTCACAGTCAAGATGTCAACGGTGAAAGATAAACATATGATTTTGAAGACAGCAAGAGAAAAGGAATAACCCACAATCAATTTGCCTTGCAGAAATTTTCAAAGCAGAATCCTCACAGCCAGGAAAGAATGTTGTGAGATTTTCAAAGCACAAAACAAAACAAAAATACCTTTTAGCAAAGAGACCCTTTAGAAATAATGAAAAGACAAAACACACTCAAGTAAATTAAAGTAAGAAAATATATCTCTACTTGTTCTACAAGAAACGATTGAGGAATTTCTTTAAATCAAGTGAAATGTGTCAAGAAATAATGAAGTTCTAGGCAGTGAGGGATTGAAGGTTCCCCAGAAATTGAGAAGTTACTGGAAAGCAGGATTATAGAAATGGCAACTGGCTACAACTCATGACAACCTGCAGCTAACCACTCCCCAGAACTATTTAATACATAAATGTTAAGTCATTAAAAGACAATAGGGTGAAATATCCTAAGGGAAGTGCACTTACGAAGCTACTTAAGGGTGGGCTGCAGCAGCTGCTTAGAGGTGAAGAACAGCAATGAGCCTTAGCAGCCAAGATGCTTAACATAGGACAGCCCCTTACCCAGCTCAACTAGAAAAACCGCTAGACAGTGACCCCTAGAACCCTAGACATGGGCAACTCCCATTTCCTGGTCTCCCTTCTGACTAGCAGAAGCTTTAGCACCTTCTTTCCTCTTCTGTCCTCCTTCCTTCCCCATCTATAACTTTCCCAATATAGTGTTCTGCTCACAATCTGCCTCCCTTCTTCTACAACTTCCTCTTCAAGAGCGTAGAAACAGGAAGTCACCACAGAGGCCCAGCTGAGTTGGAACCTGGCAGCACAACTCCTAACAGAAAGGAATGTTGATGAATAAAGAAGAAAATATTGGAAAACAAAACTACACAGACAAATCTAGAATGATATTATAAACGTCGCATAAACCATTCATAGATTTCACGTGAAGATTTAAAAAGGAACAACCCAAGATAACAATAGCTAATTAAATATATTAAAACAGGCACTTCAGAAAGATGTAAAATGAGACATGGAAATTCAAATAATGAGGAAAATGCAGTGCAAGTATTAACTTCTCGTATTAGTAAATTTTTCTTTTTTGCTTAATTTCTTATCTCTATAAAGCTGTAAAGTTGATTATTATTCCAAAATAACTGTTTTAATCAAAGAATATTTGTTAGCCTCACTTTTACAAAAAAAAATCTCTGATCAACAACCCAAAATTAATAACTAAAATGTTACATAAATGTTATAAGATAGTATGATAAAGTACCATAATAAAACCAAAAAGAATAACAAAATGTCTAAAGACCGTAAATATCAATAATTGTTTTGAATAAAAGAACATTTTCCAATAAAAAGACACAAAACGGTTGGACAGATTTAGAAAGCAAGGCTCTGCTATTGTCAATATAGTTTCCTTACAGAAACCCATTTCACTTTGTTCTTAGTTATTTTTTCATTGCTGTGACTCAAAACCCAGCATCCACAAATTTAGGGGAGGAAAGGTTTATTTTAGCTCACAGTTTCAGAAGGTCACAGTCCATTCAGGGGCTGCCGGCAGCAACCAAGGTATATGGCAGAGGCAGGGGTGGCATCCCAAATAGGGAGGCAAGAGGAGACTAGTTGAGACTGGTCCCCCACGGGAGGCAAGAAGCAGCTTATGTATCCTTCCAGGTCTCCGCTCAGTGATTAGCCCCTCCTGCATCGGGTGTGGAAGGTGTGGTCACTACACGCCATTAATCCTGATTTACACGCCGTTCATCCTAACTTCACTCCTGTAATCCATCCCTGCAGACTAGGCCCCAATCTACCAAAAGCACATGGTTCTACAGACAATCCATATCACCTAAATACATGAGACTTTTGGGGGACATTCCGGAGTCAAACTGCAACAACCTTTAAGAATGTAAATTGACTGAAACTGAAATGATGAAAAAAATAAGTTCAAAGCAAATCGAATGTAAAAGAAATCAAGGCAAATATTACTTCTTTTACAAAATTACACCTTAAATTAAAAATAAAAAAACACTGAAAGTAGAGTTGGAAGATCATTATATAGTGATAATAGTGGCCAATTCAACAAGAGGACATAAAGATGACTGTAGGAATTTGGATGGCTGTGGTCTCTTTCTAGAGAATGCACCGTAGGGCAATTGGAATTGGGAGCTGCTTTCAACCTGTAAATCCTATTGTGCAGGAGGAGTGTGCCTTCAGCATGGCTAATGGCCAAAGGACAGCTAATTTACATACCATAAGAAAGTGAGTCAGAGGACAGTATCAGGAACTGTTTTCTAAATAGATTAGTATAGTTATACTCATTTAATGATTACATGCACATCACTTGTGTAACATGGCCTATGACCATTCCCTAAGCATGTGCTTTTACTTTTGTTTGAGTATAATAATTTTATAGCTAAAAAATAAAGCCAGTCTACCCATAAGATGATTCCATAAGTCTGCCTGAGGGGACATTAACTACACCTCGAATTCAAACCCCCAGTCAACCTCTTGTCATCCTGGCCATGACAGATTATAAATATGCACATAGCCAATATTAGCTAACACAAATACTGAAAGCAAATAATAATGGAACAAAAGAGAGGAAGATTCTAATACACTAATATTTTGGAAATTTAAAATCATGTTTTCTGCAAGGGAGAGAATTTTTAGACAAAATGATCAAGATTGACAGTCAGATCTAACGGATGTTAACAGAACAGTTCATCCAAGAGTTACAAAATAAATACATATTGATTAGAACAGGTAGCATTCATTGACCAGCAGTTAGAATACTTATCTAGAAAGCACAAAGAATTGGGTTCAATTCCCCAGCACCATCTAAACCAGATATGGAGCAAGCCAGTAATTCCAGCATTCAGGAGACTGAGGCAGGAGGATTGTAGTGAGTTTGAGACAGCCTGGGCTAAACAATGAATTCAGGACCAGCCTGGAGTACAGAGATGAATCAGCATGAGGTGTTATATTTTTAGGATAGTCTATATGTTAACTACAATACAAATCTTAGCAAACTTTAAATTTGTAACGGTGTCTATTTTTTGATAATAACTTATGAATGTAGAAATTAGTAACAAAATCAATAAATATTTGAAAATTAAATAATATGCTCCTAACAACTACTGGGTCATAGAAAAAAGTGAATTTGCAAATATATTAAGAAGAAAATGGAAACATAATATACTAACACCTGAAGAATGAAGAAAAATAAAATCTAAAAGGAAATTTTATAATAATTCATGCCTAAATTTTTAAAAGGGGAATATCAAAACGTGATGCAAAAATTCTCAGGTTTAATGCAATCATTGTGCATTGTGTATGCATACTAATAAAAATCAAAGTAAATACATTGATATTAAAAGAAGATATTTCACTTTGAAACAGTGGAGAACAAAGTTAACTAACAGTCCAAAGTTCCAGAACTGAAGCAATGATGGTATTACAGCCAAAAAGAATCCTGGATAATAGTTTTTAAAAATATTCACTGCCTAGATGATTTGAAAACTGACTTGCATCCAGTTCATGCTCTACTGGCTTTTGTTGGTAAGTGATCTGACTCTTACTTAGCAGAGACCTTCTTTCCACGTCCTACCTCTTACACCCAAGGCTAAGTCTCACGTCCACTGTCCTTTCTGAAATTCTTTCTTTCCATGTGTACTTTCATCTTAATCTGTGGATGGATTTAATCAGATAGTTTCCCACAGATTCCCCCCTCTAGGTGGTACAAGTAAGGGTTGTTGACTTGGATTAAATCGGACTTTAAAAAAATAATATTTTAGTACCATTATATACCTTGTTTCTTAGATAGAATATTATGAATGACTCATCCTTATTGGAAATATCTAATCTGAATTTCCATGAATTGTGTTGTTGACTGCATAGATGTAACTGCTAATATTTTTAAAGAGCAGTGTAATTGAGTTGCTAACTTTTATATACTGTTGCATTGGGTATTCCATTCTGTCCAGAATCCAAATATATTACTAAAATTTTAAAATTAATGCATTTCTTTTGATTTAAGTGCTAATATTTCAAAGTAACATAGGATTAAATACTAGCAAATTATGTACTCTGCTTTACTAAACTAGAGAAATATCTATTTTGAACAAAATGTAGGATGCTGTAGGAAACAGAAAAGTAGGGACTTTAATTTCAACTAAAAATCTAATCAATGCAGAGAATTGGGAAAAGTTATAAACTTTTATTTTAAACTAAACTTAGCCATCCTGAGAAGTTGCAAAGAATATTGCAGAGTTCCCGCACAGTCCTCACTCCACTTTTCAAAAAGGTAACATCATCTATGACCATAGACCATTAGAAATACCTAGAAATCCGTATAGGTCCAATGTTATTAACTACACTACGGACTGTATTGATATTCCACTATATATTTTTGTCTTCTTATTTTGTCAAAATGTTTTCTCACGTGCTTAAGGACAAGTGATGGCGTGAAGCCCACATACTTGGTAGATGTCTCTTCCCTTTGCTGTCTTCCACGGTGCTTTTCTGTCTCATTTTCTTTCATAATTTTGACACCTCTAAGATGAAACCATCAGCTGGGGCTGATGGTACAGACTTATAATCCCAGCATTCTGGGAAGCTGAAGCAGGAGAATCACATGTTCAACACAGGCTGGCCAGCTTAGCAACTTAGTGACCACCTGTCTCAAAAGAAAAAAAATCTTGGCAGTGCAGCCAGTGCAAAATAAAAGTAGTCATCAGTTATTTTTCATGGTGTTTCTCAATTTAGATTTGTTTGGTATTTTCTTATATTTAAAACCAAGTGATAAACAATTTAAGTCAATTTTTAAAAAGAAATAATGACAAGCAATAGAAATGTCGTGGCATCTTCCTCAGTTTCCTGTTAGGAGGATGGTCTCTGGAATTGGATTGTGTGCACTCAATTAGATTTGATTCTTACGATCTCTGCAACTTTGGTAAATTACTCCACCTCCCTAAGTGAAATTTTGTATTTAAGTGTCTTCTGGTGTGTAGTAATCTTTTTTGTCACTGTGGCAAAATACCTGATATACAATTTAAAGGAGCAAAGCTTCATTTTTAGGTTAATAGTGTCTGAGGTTTCTGTTTACGGTCAGCAGACACCATTGCCTTCAGGACTGTGGCAAAGCAGAAACATCATGCCTGAAGGGCTACATGGGGCACAGGGGCTCACCGCACTGAAACCCGGATGTAGAGAAGGTGACATAATCAGAGATGAAGTTGGGGGGGGGGAGCAAATAGAGTCCTCAAGATCGCTTCCCCATCATCCACTTCCTTCAGCAATAGTACACCTACTGTTTTTACAACCTTCCCAAAATACCATCAAATTATGATTATGGATTAAGGGCTTTAATTGATAAAGTTACAACCCTTGCAATCCAATGGCAGCTATAGATCCCACCTCTGAAAATCGCTGCGTTGAGAATCCTGGACTCTCAGTCTATGCAAGACATCTTGCATAACAGCTATCATAGTGATATCCATTTCAAAGATATCCATTGAAATGATGTGCTTCATGTTGTTGGCTTCCTTATGTGATGAGATTGGTGTTAAAATAAAAATTAGCCATATGAGGAATCCTTAGCAGTAATTATTGCAGAAAAGGTACACACACATACTGAAATTAGTGCCATAAACTTTGAAACAAAATGTTTATGTCATGCCAATGGATCCTCTCCAGCATATTTTGCTACATATGGGAAGATAATAACTCTCAGATGGAATAACTCGGCAGGTATCAAGTTGCGCTGACTTTCAAAGTTGTGAAACATTTTGGAATTTCCTCTATCCAATATCCAAAAGATAAATTGAAATTAAGAGCTCCTGTATACCCATTATTAGGTTTCTCTGTCATGAGTTTTTTTTCAGCTTCCAGAAAAATGGGAACTTCTTCCGAACACGCCGTTGCCACTTTCAGTACATCATTTCCTTTCAGTCTTCCTTTCAGGATTACTTAAAGACACACACAAAGCAAAAGACAGGCAAAAGGTTCTACAGTACAGCTGTTCAGTGAATACTCATAACATTGTTTATAAAAATTATTTTTATGTGAAATCTTCAGCTAACACTGCTGGAATACTTTGAGGAAAGGAAGATACAGCTGGTTTCTAGGAACAAAGTCTCTTCCATGGAGGTCTTTGTGGAAACACAGAGTAGTACTTACTCTTTCGTGCTTGGCAAACTTTCAGCATCACATGCAGAAGTGGGTGCGGCCGCAAGTCTCTCGGCCAGTATTTATCGACGCTGCTGTGTGCTGCCGGAAGACAGAAGCTGATTGGATAATGGAGACTGACTATATGCTGTATCTGTCCTGCCGTCACTACAAAAAAAAAAAATTTTCCATTTATCGATGTCATTGGTGGTTTCACATTTATTTTAAATTTTAAAATATTTTATTTACAACACAGAAAATTGATGCTTTTGTGGAGGAATATAAAATATCTTGATTATTTTTTATCCCTTTCTTTACCTCTTCCACTTGAGCACCTTGCAATATAATGAAGCTGGAAAATTTAGGTGCATTTTCTCATTCAATTTTACAAGAAAATTTATTAAAATTAGTATTGTGAGGACTGTTTTAGAAATGAAGGCTTTTACTAAGAGAAGTAGAATAAATTTTTGCAAAGTTGCACAGCTTGTAAGCTACTATTCAAGTAGAGAAGACATGACTCCAGAGATGTATCTCTTAATAAGCATAATCTATAGATTTCTTGCCACGCCAAGGGCAGGCTTGTTTCCTTGTGATGGGTCCAGGCACGGGTACCCAAACTCACTGGCGCTGAGTTCATTAGATTCATGATGATTCAAGGGCCAGTGATAAGAAAAAGAAAATGGAAATCTCAAGTTTTTTATTAGTTTCTTTCGGCAAAATAAAGGTAAAATTACAATGATGAAGAAAGTGACTTGTAAGAAATAAGAGCAAGAAAAAATTTGCATTCAATAATTAAAGAGCCAAATAAAACTCTGGTGCCGTTAACTTTCTTTCCATCCTCTTTGAAAAGACAGGCTGACTGGGCCTTGGTTGTTTTCTTACTTTGCTGCTAGCCAGTCTTAGGAAGGCATCGGAGAAAACCATTAACTGTCAAAATGATAACAAATGGAGGCTCGCTCACTTTTCGTGGGTGTGTGATTTGCATCTGATAACAGAAATGCACCGTTTCTTAGTCGCATACTTACACACAATGTTATAGTGAGGTTTATTTCTAGTCAGAGCCCATATTATTTTCTCCATCCAGAATTCCTCAGTGTGGGGCTGATAATGTCACTAGGCCCAAGATGAGACCGGGACTCCTTAGTCCTTCACACTGAGAGGAACGCGTGTTTCCAGCGGCCACGTACGCACTTGTATTAGTAATGAGGAACAGCCTGAACTCTACCAAAGTAGATGAGCAATTCCTTTGAGAAGATAATTCAGGATTCATGACACACTAAAACCTCAGGCTTTTTACCTAGTGCTGCAAGTTGAAAGACCTTTATATTTGCAAGAACTCTTTTTGCTAGGAATCCACCAAAATTATTCAATATCCTGTGCCCTTGGATCAAGTAGATAGGGAGAAAATATTAAAACGTACTTGGAAAAATCTTAAAGTGGGGCTATGGGCATAGCTCAGCAGTAAAAATGCCTGCCTGGCAAGCGAAAGGCCCTGGGTTTGATTCTCTAGCACCACATAAATTGGGGACGGTGGTGCACTCCTGTAATCGCAGCCCCCTGGAAGTTGAACCTGGAGGACTGCTGTGTGTGTTCAAAGCCAGCTGGGCTACATAGTGAGTTCAGGATCAGTCTGGACTACAGAGTGACACATGTCTCAACATAAATAAATAAAACTAGAAGATACGTTGAATTGAACAATAAATAAATGTGCAACATCTAAAACTTGAAAAAAATAAAGTGAAGTAAATTGAACAGAAACCACAATGAATTATTTCTCTTTGATCTAGAAATGCTTAATATACGGGTATTTGGCCTCAGGTCCCAACTAAACTTTTTAGTAGTTTCCTACTTTACGGCTGCGCTCGGCTTGCAGGTTCCCTCATGCTTGTGTCTCCACCAGTGCCGGTCAGTGGCCTATTTCATGACTTTACTATTTGGCGACAAAAAGAAAATATAAGTGATTTATGGTATCTGCGAATGTCAAAATCTTACAATATGATAATTGTGCTGGTAATGAGCATACCAACTGAAAAGCAAAGAAAGAGAAATAAAAATAAAAACACTCTAGAGATGAGGATAAAAAGGCTAAGACAGAAAAATAAAGGGCTAGAGGAAAGACCAGGGTTTATGGGAGGAGCAGGGGTTTTAAAGTAGATACTAGGGTATTTCGCAGGGAATACAGGAAGAAAGAAAGGATGGCAATTTAGGAACCAGAGAGGAAGGAACAAGAGTGAGGAAGTTGAGAGTTCAAGTGTATCTGCAGGGTAGAGCACAAAGGATGTAGAAAGCAACTTTAAAAGGGTTAGTGGAAAGTGCAAAAGAATTCACATCCAACAGATGGTATAGAACAAAAAGCGAAAGCTATGTTTAGTTTCAAACCTACAGAGGACTGGCATTGCTTTTGTAAGAAGGTAAAGATAATAGGCTGAGGTAAGAGCACAAACATGACACATACTTTTTATAATGTTGCGATTAAAATGGCCCAAGTGAACATTGGCCTCTTGAGCTACAATTTGGAGCTTAAAAGGGAGTGGAGAGTGTACAACAATGGAGTCATAAGATTTGGATTGCCACAAATATGCATATGCACAAAGTACTCAAGATCAATGTAAATATGATGTATAACACTTATACATATCAATAAAATGGGGAATGTTTTAAATTAAAAAGATTTGATTTTAAATGCTATTCTCGTAATTTGTATGGAGTTAGTTGTGTCACAAACTCTTTGAACATCATTTTATTCAATGTTAAAAATAAAGATGAATAAGTAGATGCATTTTCTGTAGGAGCTGTTCTTTTCATTTAAAAATGGCACAAATGAACAGTTTCACAAGCCATAAAACTTAATTCCAAGATGTTCTTGTTGGTGCTGCTGCTAACGTTAAGTACATCTTGTTGATAATATAAGCAACAGTTGAAGCTATTATTGAGGGAAAGACCCTTGGACGCCACCAACCGTGTCTGGTCTCAGAAGTCTGAAAAGCAGTTACGATGAATACTGGGGTTGATGAAGAAAACAAGGAATTGTAACTATCACAGGATATGTTTGCTGATGCATGTTATAAGCTTGACAACATATATATATATATATATATATATATATATATATATATATATTATGTAATCTATTGCTAAACTCAATTTTTGAACTTACAAAAATGGGTATTATATTCTATGTAGTTTTTAAATATTTATTTACCTTAAGATTCTAAAATGTATTTATAGTATAATATTAAATTATAAATCATGTTTAATTGCTGCATGATATTTCATTATTTAAATATTCCACAATTGGTTTATCTATCCTACTACTTATAAACAGTGTGGTTGTTTCTATTCCTTTGCTATTAAGAATGGTATCACAGCAAAATTTTTTGTTGTGCATAGCACACATATATATATATGCAAGAATTTCTCATTGGCATATATTTGTACGTGGTATGAATTCAGGAATATTCTACTTGATTAAAAAAACACCAAATTGTCTCCCAAACTTGTTCTGTAATTATATCCTTGACAATGACTTGTAAACCTTCCATATGCTCCCCAAAATATGTGATTCCATCAGAAAACATCTTAAATTTCATTGAGTGCTGTAGAATGGTATCTTATAACAACTTTATTGACATTCTCCAAAAGACTAGCAGGTTTATTAATTTTAACTTTATTGTTTATACAAATAACTTTTGTGACATGGGTATTTATTTTTTAATTTTAGTTTTAGTTTTATGTACAATTTTAATGGACATAATTTACTTGTTTATTGTCTTTGGCTCACTATAGAAATTGCAAGTAGGTTTTCACACACTTTGAAACTGTCTTATGAGAAACAAATATTGCTAATTTTCACATCATAGAATTTAAAATTCGTGTTTTCAGTGTCTCTTATTAAACATTCTTTTGTGACACATGGTCAGAAAGATAAGCATCTATACTTTCCGCCTAACAGTTTCAAAATTCAGGTTTTGCTTTTTAAAGTTGTTAATTTATATAAAATTAAGAAATATAATTCTTTTTATTGTACGAGATATAAACCCAAACTCATTTTCATCCTGAGTGATGATTCAATTCCTTTCTTCAGCCATCTGTCTGGGTATCTCAGTCATAAAACAAGGTTCTACAGAGGCATGAGACTTTCTCCTGCCCCATTTCGTTCTTGCAGTTGGTTTGATCCTCCATTACACCTGCATCAGGTTTATTTGGTTATTTGAGTGGTTAGTTGGGTTTAGTTTTGTACTAGGGATTCAGCCCTACATCCCCAACCTATTTTTTATTTTTTATTTCTAGACAAGGTCTTGTTAAATTCCCAAGTGGCCCAGCCTGGGCTTGGTCTTGCAGCTTTCCTCCCTCAGACTCACAGTGTGCCAGGATTATAGCCCTATACCACCTGACTTGACGAAAACGTTTTTTTTCTTAATGAAAATGTGATATGTGAAGCATTCCTCTCTTTGTATTTGTATATTTTATAATTAACACATATGAACTTATTTCCAGCCAGATTTCAGTCCAGGCTCATTCGAAATAATTTATTTTATGCACAAAACAACCTTATAAAGTCGATCTTTATCATTTGCTGATTTTGCCAGTGAGGACGAGACATGGAAAGGTTCAGTTACGTTTTCGGGGCTACATGGTAAATGGCACTGGTAGGATAGTAGGGTAATAAGACAGATATCATGCTCTGATGTCTTTATTACTGCTCTCTTCTGTTGTTTTTTTTTTCTCCAGAAGAATTTTGTCTATTTTTGGCCTCTTATTTTCATATAAACTTATAAGATACATTAATGATAAATGTGCACACTTACAGTGTATAATCAGAGCCAAATGCTAAAAACAATTTTTTTATGATTCCTACTGCTGTTCTATTATACACAGGGATTCAGGAATAATCAAACAAGCTAATATTTCTTTGGCAAAAATAAATCTACAACTTCTGGGACAAGTACTGACCATAAATTGTTCCTCATTAGTTTAGATTCAGTTTTGTTGCTGGATGAGTTTTAGTACCAAACTAATGAAAAATATTTTTGTTTAGACCATGTTAAAATTTTGGAATTTTGGAATGTACTTCTACTAGTTTAATAAGGTTTCAGAAGTTAAATACAGAGTAAGGTAAACATTATTTTATTATTTGTACTTTTTAAATTTCATAAATTCTTTTATATAAAATTTCAAATCTTGAAATAAAAATTTTGCAACTTATTTTAGATCTTGGTCTATGGAAATACTGTAACTTCTACTTCATCTATCTCCTGACTAACCTTTTCTAAATTATTTATTCATCCACATCCAAGGGTTCTCTGCCAGCTGGACTTTGTGAGAGACCAGTGAAACGAACTAACATTGTGGATTAGCAAATAGAAAACACTTTTCATTAGTAAAGCCTGCATTCAAGGCCTTTTAAGAGTAGAATTCAAGCCTATCCATGTGAGTTTATTTAATCTACCAGTCATATTCTAAAAGTCTTGTTTTAGATATGCAGTTTTTCCTTAGTATGTTGACATTTGTAACAAAATGTGGTCTCTTTTGTCCTGCTCTGAAAGTTCTTTTCCCTATCCTTTGAATCCTTTCATTTGACTACGTCAAGTTATTACACTTTGTCACACCGTCTTACGGTAGCAATTTATCTTTTCGTTATGATGAGCTTATTTTGGGGCTTTTTACAATATTAAGAAGGGTTATATTGTTTGTTTTTCCTAGTATCTGGCACAAAATAGGCACTTAGTAAACACTTGAAAAATACACAAATAAGCAAAATAAAATCAACTTTTACAAGTTTGATGTCTGTTACTTTCAAATTAAATTTTAATTTATTAACTCCAGGATTACATATTGAAAGTTTCAGTCAAAAGCAGTAATTCAATACTTGTTTACCTACTACAGACTGAACTACAGATGTGGAACGTCTCCATGAGGCTTAAGTAAAGTTCTTAGTACCCAAGATAGAACATGGCAGAAATATGATATCAGAGTGTAATATTTTTATTTGAATTAACTTTATAAAATCCTTATGTTTTAAATCTCTTATCATTCATCCATGAAACAGTCCACAGATATAAATGATAATGCTTATGTGTAATTATCAGACAGTTTTATCTTGTTATTTAGATTTTCTTGTCTCCTAATAATAAATTTGCATCCCAAAGACCCGTGCAACTGAATAACTCACTGCCACATAGCACCTCACCAATTAGGTTACCAGTTTCTAAACACTTTATTTTGAATATATATATATATGAATTCCAAAATTCTATCCCTGACTTACTCTAACATTGTTAGGTATTCTGTACTTGCTACAGGCTTCATTTTTGTTACTTCAGCAAACTGAAAAAAAAAAAAAGAGAGAATGGTTTTTGAAAACTCATATTCAGCATATCAGTAGGTACCCTTGCAGACAGACTGGAATCTTTCAGGGACCTCTGACATGTGCTCTCCCTCTGTTCTCCCCCGATGTTGTTTAAAACATCAGTGTGAGAGGGAGCAGGGTGAGCTGTTCTCATCTCACCCCCTCATTTGCCTGGACACTGCAGCTCCGCAGGCCAGCTCAAAGAGAGACGTTCCTGTCCCAGTCCAAGATGAGGTCACTGAGAACACTTTGCTGCTAGGTATTCAGTTCTACCATGGGATCCTGGGAAATCACACACGAGCCCTCTTCTCTTAAGCAGAGCACTCTCTCTTCCCTGAAACTTGGACAGCTCATTGCAAAGTAGAGAACACTGTGTGCTTCATGTATACTTCCCCCCACACCCGATTTTTAGGGATCTCAGAACCATTGTTCCACCTTGAAAGAAACTTTAAAAATTAGTAGCAGCCAATGAAGCAATGATTCCAATGGTAGGTATTTACTTTATACTTTTTCTTCTCAAAATATTGCTGTTTCATAATCAATTGTATTAATTGTTGACTCTCTTTTTATAATAAGAGTGTATTATGGTGCTTGACCATAGTCTCATGCTTATTCTTTTAGTGACTTAAAATAGATATACCAGTCTTAAGATTGTGATATTCAGAATATTTAATCTGTAGAATCCTGGCACAGTTTCATATCTTTCTTATGTCCTGATTGAGTTACTTTCTCATTGCTGTGACAGAAAAGCCTGACGGCCACAAATTAAGGGATGAAATATTTGTTTAACTCACAGTCTCAGGTCTCACACAGTTCACTTACTGGCAGCTGGCAGTGGTAAAAGCTCACGGAAGAGGCTGGGGAGCTGCTTGCAGCCCTGTACAAGAGAAACCAAGAGAAGCAGAAGTCAAGTCAATGTCTGGACACTCAGACAAGGCTAGAGCT
This sequence comes from Ctenodactylus gundi, assembly GCA_004027205.1. NCBI lineage: Eukaryota > Metazoa > Chordata > Mammalia > Rodentia > Ctenodactylidae > Ctenodactylus > Ctenodactylus gundi. The sequence goes on along the minus strand of PVKB01001710.1, from coordinate 218,095 downwards.
TTCTCTGGAAGAAGCTGTAGCAACGTTTCTTCTTCCTTCCTTCAATTACTTCAAGTGCCAGTTGCTCCCCCTCCCCTCAGGGTAGGTGTGGCTTCCTCACTATTTGACCCAAAACTCAACAACACACACCAGAAAGCTCTGCTCTTGGACCCTTCAATTGCAACAAGTTGACACAATCTTTCCAGGTCACACCCCAAGCGTCTGACCCTTATAGCCAGGTCCTATATTCCAAGAGCAAACAGTTTCAAATACGGGAGGCTTTGGGGGACACCCAAGATCCAAACCATAGCAAGTCCTGTCCATTAATTTTCAAGTGCCTTTAAAAAATACAGGGAAGCCAAGGTATTAAAGCCTTTGCCTAGAAAGCTCAAAGCCCTAAGTTCGATTCCAAAGTACCATATAAACTGATCATGGTAGTACACACCTGTAATCCAGCTATTGGAGGCTGAAATGGGAGGATTACCCTGTGTTCAAGAACACAGTGGGCTCCACAGTGAGTTCATGAGCAGCCTGGACTAAAGATTGAGACCTTGTCTCAAATAATAATAATAATGATAGTAATAAATACATATATGACACCATAGATATTTAAATTTTTATTTTCTTTAATAATCATAATAACTATACTTTGGTAGGCAAGAAAAAAGTCATTGTTTTCAATTTATGTACAAACTAAGGTTCAGAGAAGTTCGGTGACTTAAGTAGAGTGACCCAGATGGGAAGAAAAAGCTTCATCATTCAAATCTGACTTTCTCACTCCAGCTTTGTAACCTCTTTTGCATTTTCTAATTTCTTTCTGATGGCCATATCAATAATGTTGAATCACATAAGAATTTGGTTTTCTTTTCTTCATAGGCATAATTCTTTCTATTGGTTTTTTTCTCAGTTAAAGAAACACATTATCTTAGCTGTTTCCATTTTAGCTGTTTCTTTGAACTTAAATATTAACAGTTAGATCACGGTTAGTACTATTCTCATTCTTTCCCTCACAGCGTGGCAAAGTCCCAAGGTTGGAGTTAGTAACTTGAAAACGTGATGCCAGTAGCATTGTGATAAAAGGAACAAAGGAACTTTGGACTGCACAAAAAGGACTTTAGTCATTGTTTGAAGGAGTCATCCTTTTGAAAGCATAAATTCTGGTCTTCTAACAGAAAAATTAAGTGACAATTTAGATTTTTAATTATAGACTTTGGCAAAGTTCACCCTTTGTGTTAAATCGCTACAAAGTGGCTTTTTATAGCTTCTACCTGATTCACTTTTTTGTAACAATCAAAACTAAGTAATTGCTTCATGGCTTTGTATTAGTAACAGAGTTACCTTTTGAGCTGCCACCCTTAGCCCATGGGCTTGTGGACAAGGGATGTAGCCTAATGTGCACAGTGAGTGTCAGTGTGACTTGGGGACTTAAACACAGAATGGACAACCACAGGGCTGAGGACACCACTAGATCCATTTATTTTAACCAAGTCGCTGGTGCATGGTGGTTTAGAAGTTGTCTGCTCACCGAGATTCCACTCTGAGCTCTCTTTCAAATCACTGTGTTACCTTTCCAAAGGCATGCTTTCTTCTGGCCCTTGGTTTTGCTCTTCTAGAAAGTCAAAATTGATTTGTAGGAATTCAAAGACTCCTGCAGTACCAATATTCTTAGGGTCCTATTGCTTAAAAGGACAATGTCAACAAAGCAGAATGGGGCCATTCCACTTCAGATATGAAAACTTCTAAAGAATTACTTTGCCTCCTAAGAAAGTTAGTTCATCTGTAAAGAGGATATTTGTCAGACTTTGGACATAGTATCACTTCCATCGTTTGTGATGCTGTTGTAGCCCAGGCTGGTCTTGGTTTCTCTATGCAGCCCAGGCTGACCTTGAACACATCAGAATACTCCTGCCTCAGACTCCCAAGCGCTGAGATTACAAGCATGTGCCGTTAAGGCTGGTTTATGTGGTGCTGGAGAATCAAACTCAGGGCTGTGAGTTTCTCTGTTTTAAGAGCTGAGCTATGTCCCAAGACCTATTTGAGATGCTATTTCAGTTTTTCATCAAGCCATATTGCCTTTGCTATAATGGCTATTTGCCTAGCAAAAAAATAAAAAAACCATCTTCTGGTCAGAGCTTAGTAGCATGATATTTCCACTTAGGAAGGAGCAGGTGAAAAAAATCCATGACGAACAGATTTTCTAGTTCAAAGTTGGTACAGCTTGCATCATGAAAAAAGGAAATTAGCTGCCTCATAAAAGCAGGAGTAACTGTGGCAGGCAAGGAAGATAGGAGAAGTTGAGCAAGTAAAAGTCAAAGAGTTTCACAGAATCAGAACTTTATCCTTGAAGATTCACTTATTCCTCGCAGTTTGCTTAACCTTGACATATCTTCATTTTTTTTTTTTCATCTTGACGTAAGGTTTTCTCAGGATTATGAGTGAAAACATTGGGTTATCTAGTAAGTCTGTTTAATAATGTGCATATTAATATGTTTGTTTAATTTGGCATGTGGTCGCCCCACACACATTTTGTCATACTCGTGTCTATGCACCACAGTTTGAAAGTGTGTTGAAAGTTGAGTCTATTTAGTCTTATTCCTGCAGAGCGCATCGTGGGACTCGGTTTGGACTTGAAAAAGTCCAAATGCAGAACTTTAACAAGAATAGAGCAGTATTTACATAAACTTTCATTCATTTATTGGACTTATGAAAGTGAACTTTAGGGATTCAAAATTCATGAATTTAACTTCATAAAATGAAAACAATAAGAAATAATGGTGCTGTAGACAGTATTTTGCATATCAATTTCATTTCCAAGTGTAAGTATTAGTCTAACAAGGCAATTTGACCTGCAACCTGATGGAGTATTTGGCACGGCCCTCAACAGGAGCATCTACAAACTGGACAAAATGTATACAACTGCTGTTTTGATACATTTGGCAGTTAGCTGGTCTTGGCTATGATCCCTTAGAGAAGAGAATTAAGCATGAAATTCCAAAACTCACCCAGACTTTCTATCTAATGACTTTTTTGTTCTGAGCTAAACTGGAAGGGAAAAGAGTGTGGCTGTCTTACAATGACCATACAGCATATTTGGAAATGTGGGCTAGCTTGTCAGTTAACATGCTCAAAATGGTTGTTGAGAAAAAAGAAAAAGAAAACAAGCCTTTTATCTAGATGGAGACTGGATTTCAAAAAGACAAAGTGACTGAGAGGTTACAAAAATAGAAGAAAATATTAAGAGCAAAAAACCCAGACACAACAAAGTAAAACAGCAAGATATAATCTACCTATTTTATTGTAGATAAGTTTTGTTCAGAAAAATTAATTTTGAAATAAGACTAAGGTATTTCAATATAATACCAATGGCTAAGTATAGGAAGAATAGTTGATTTACAAAGATAACTATTTAGAAATATTTGAATAATGAGGCCAAGAAACATCAATTAATTTTTAAATTAGCAGGTCAGTGTTTGATGAGCAGTGAAATGTTTGTATAGCTTCACATTCCTTAAGTGATTATTGGTTTTAGAGTAAAGAATGATTTATGGTGAGAACATAGAGTATACCACCTTAATCAGGTAATAAAGTTTAACATTTTATATAATAGTTAAGATGAAAACAAAGTGCCATTTTATTGGTATTCCTGCTGTAAATGCATATCCAGACCTAATTAAGAGGAAACAACAAATCCAAATTTAGTCACATTCTATAGAATTACTGTAGGCATCTAGAAAAATGACAAACAAACTCAAAGAAACCATTATCTGGAGGCCCTTGTGAGAAAGGGCATTATTGGGACAACCAACCAATCTTGAGTGGGTATCCCTTTTAGTTTAGTTTAGCATACATCAATACTAGTTTCATTATGTTGATGGTTACATTATTTTATGTAAAAATATTTTGTTGGTTGGATATATATTCCAGAGTATTTCCAAGTTATAGGGTATGTTGTCAGTAACTTACTCGCAGTGATTCAACAATAGAGAAAATAAAATATTAGCAATACTATTTTTGACTTCTCAGAAGTTCACGGGCACCATAAGATGGAGAAACTAAAGTACTCCAATCTGAACACATATTCATATTTTTACTAGGAATGATATAGAACTGTCCTTTCAAGGTATATTCAGAGTAAGTTATTAGTATCAATTACTTTTATAGAAATTATGCAATTATGATTTGAAATTACGTGTTCAGATTCATATGTCCACCACACAGAATTATTTATTGAAAAAGTATAGAAGATATCCAAAACTTTCAAAATCTGAAGCAATCATTTGAATTACTATTTGTAAGTTTTAATCCAGTTTTTGCATTTAATTTCTTCTACAAAGAAATTAAGCATTTCCACCCCATTTTGCTGGCCTATTTAACACTGCTTTTAAAAATAGAGTGTGTGAAACCCTGAGCTATTATTACCTTGTGAGAATGCACACTGATCTGGAACCATTCTTTGTACTTTATAAGTTACAGTATCATATTGTACAACCCAGCCCCTCCTACTGGACTCTTACCTCTAACTTTTCAGAATCTTGTGTGATGCATGTGCAAACATGGCATTTTGTGACATTTCTATATTTTTAGAACAATGTGTTAAAGTTTTGTAAAATATTTGGAATGCACATGCAATTGTGAATATTTCAAAACAAAACATAGTGGAATTAATTATTAGTACACAGTAGTACATACAAGCTGTGTATACAAGCTGGTTGTTAAAATACCATAATAAGCTGGCCTCATGGTGTAAACCTGTATTCTCAGCATTCTGGGAGGCTGAGGCAGGCAAATCAGAAATTTGAGCCCAGCCTGGGAAACTTAGCAAGAATGTGTCTCAACACCAAACAGGGGGATGGTGCTGAAAATGCACCTCAGTCTAAAGGCCCTATGCTAGACTGCCTCTACTGCAATGAACAAATTAATTAATTAATTGATATGCCAAAAAATTTAATAAACATTATTTAGATGATTCCTGCACCTCCTGAATGTCTCACTGGTGCTTTTTTTTTTTAAATACGGTGCCCCATGTGGTCCCTTCTTTCAGCTCTCATCAAAAAAGTAATAAAATAAATCGAGATGTAGTGGCACATGTCTGTAATCTCAGCATTTGGGAGGCTGAGACAGGAGGATTGCTGTGAGTTCAAGGCCAGCCTGGGCTCCATAGTGACTTCAGAACCAGCATGGGATACAGAGTTGAAGGAAAGAAAGAAAGAAAGGAAGGAAGGAAGAAAGAAAGAAAGAAAGAAAGAAAGAAAGAAAGAAAGAAAGAAAGAAAGAAAGAAAGAAAGGAGGGAGGAAGGGAGGGAGGGAGGGAGGGAGGGAGGGAGGGAGGGAGGAAGAAAAGGAAGAAAAAATAATATTCAGGACTTCAGAAGGAATGCATGATCAACTTCAGCACCAAGGCCAGTGACCACAACTAGACCTGAGATGTTTTGAATAGTACTCTTGAGGCTGCCTTTTATTTTTCATAAAACAGCCAGTTTCTCTTTGTCTGGATAAAATAAATATTATCAAATTTGTTGACAGTGATTATTTTTCTTCTAATTATTGAAAATTCAGAACGTGAAACAGTATTGAAAACCCTTTTGCATTTCTATAACAAGCTAATTTTATTCGTTTTTCACACAGTTCTAGATGATAAAGATTTGAGTGAGGGCCTAGAAATTTCAATTTTTTTACTTATGGTAAAATAAACCTTAAAGAGATTTACCGTTTTAACAACTTTTACTCAAATGTGCAGTTCAGCAGTGTTAAATATAGTTACACTACTGTGCAAGCAGTCACAAATTTTTTTTTATTTTTTAAAATCAAAATATTATATCCATAGAGCAATCACTGTTCTATTCCAATATCTGCCGTTCTACTTTCTGTCTCGATGAATTTGTCTATTGTAGGTATTTCATTCAAGTGGAATCTTGCGGTCTTCGACTTTTCATCCCCACCTTATTTAGCTTAATTGTATCCTTTAGCTTCATTCATGCTGTTCTGTTGTGAGAACTTTCTTCCTTTTTAAAGCTACATCATACGTGTGTGTGTGTGTGTGTGTGTGTGTGTGTGTGTGTGTGTGTGCTTGTGTGTGTGTGTGTGTATAACTTAAATTACTACATGTGTGTATCTACTTACTCCTTAGTTGCTTGGGTTTCTTCTATGGTTCTTCTCAACACTCAAGGAGAAGACTTCTGAACCGAGCTACCCAACTGAAAGAACAATTGAATGAAGGAAGTTTTAGAGAAGGAATACAGTAAAAATGCTTAGATTGGATTCACAAATCGCATCAAAGTCTGATGAACAGATTTTCATCTACCTATTGCAATGTTGTTTTTAACATAAGATGAAATAAAAGACAAGATAAAAGAGTTGAGAAAGAGAAGAAGGGAGCATTTGAAGCCAGACTTGGTTCCTGTGCTCAGAGGTTAGAAATGCGGGAGACCACACATTATTCTGCCTAAAGCTGAAACCAAATTTCATTCTGACTTTGCCACTGGTCTAATACTAGAAAAATTACTAAAATAATTCTGAGTTTTGTCATCTCTAAAATACAGTGTAAAACATATTATAAATTTATATCAATTAATTTAATTAAATTTGTAAAATGTTAGTCATTTGAACATATACATACATAAAAAGATAGATATATTTTCTGAATATACCTATAAGTGAAATTTTAACATTTCCCTAGACATTAAATGCCCTGAAGAGGAAATTAGAAATCAACATCCTCCATTACCTTAAATCAATGTTTCTCAGTCTTCTGGTACCCATAAAAATTTTCTAATCTTTGAAAATTATTCTTTTGATTAATAGAATGTAATATCTTAAAGATTTAAATGATTGTTTGAATGGTATTAACCAGATAAATAAATATGGATTAAAATCATTCTCCAACCTATCTCTACTTGACTTGATAGTACATGGCTCGAATCATAAGTCAGATTCTACAACTCATCTTCCTATTTTGTCTGGTCTCTATACTAAATTGAAAACAAAATTCTTCTTCATATTTACTCACTAAAATGTCAGCAGCTACTCGGCAATCATATAATCTGGACATTTCAATTAAATGTGGATTGGGAAATTATGAAAAATTTAGAGTACACTCAGCTTTATTTTGCATGTCTGAGAAAGAAAATAAACTAAAAGAAGCTTCTCTGCACCCTCAGGACAACCTCTTTTCTTGAGCCGCCCTCGGTATTTGAAACTACACGATAGGGCAAATCTTCCTTTCTAAACACACCTCAGGTGGACGAGAAATGCATATACACACCATTAAAAGAATTACAGTTTACTTGAGCCATCCTAATCGCAGAATTTCTAAATACATTCAGTTTCAGATTATAACAAGTGTGTTTACATTCATTCTTTTATTTAATACACATCTAAAAAATATCTTTGCGCTTGATTTCTGTTGTAGATTTGGATAAGTTTTTCTGATAGCTGACATTTCATACCAAAGTAGCAATAAAGAAAGGATAGCAAACATGAATACTTATTATAACTTTAACATATACCAGACAAACTGAGTCCTTTTCCATAATTTTCATGTTACCTCCCTCAACTGTCACAAAAAAAAATCCTATGACATGAGTACTGTCCTCATGGTCCTATTTTACAGATGGTGAAGGCAAGACACCAAGAAGTTAAAATCTTTGCAAGTCTACACAACAATCCAGTGATCAGCAATACCATGATGCCAACCTGTTCCGATGGAATTTACAAGCAGAGCTCTTAAATGTCAAATTATACCTTGTATTTAGGATTCTTTTCAGGTGACACAATGCCATATTTAAAACAGCTAAAAAAGGGAAAATACTGAAACATCATGATAAATGCGCATTCAATCACACATTAATGTTCCTTTCTTCAACGGTATACTTAGGCCTTTATCAGTCTTCTCCGTTTCACAGTCTCACTTTCTTCTTTCTGGGTTTTGTTTATACAAGTAACAAATAAAGCCCACCTTGCTAACGTTCCATACTATAAGACAAAAATTTAAGTAGTTTGCTTGTTAGATTTGACTTTCCTAGAATCAGCAAAAAGATGATAGCCAAGCCTCAGCAAGCCAGAAATATTTTGCTTACATTCCTGCAAGTAAAATGCATTTGAAATGACTAGGTCACTGTTTGTTCCTTATTTCTGCTTCACTCTGATTTTATCCAACACTCTTCAGTAGAGGTGGAGTGCCTTGCAATTCAAGACTCGGGAGTAAAAGTCCAACTAATTTGAAAAAAAAGAAAAAAGAAAAAAATCAATTTATTGAGGTTTGTTCTTTAACAGTCTCTATTTCCAAGCGGGCTCCTATTAGAGTTGGCAATGGCTACAATTTTATCTTCCCAAATGTTTCCTCATGGAGGAAAGACAGAAGTCTGTATATTCTTCTTAGTTTTTCAGAAAAATTCATAGTCACATTTTATTCACTTAGCACTGGCTTGCAGAATAGTGTGATTAAGTCCCCAGACATATAGGAAGGCTGGGTTCCTTCCGATCGATACTCCTGTTTCACACGGACTCAGTATTGGGAAAGAATGCCTTCTGAGAAGAAAACTCGTGCTTTTATAGTTGAAAAAAAACAAAACAAGAAATGAATGCTGAGCAGAAGACAACAGTGGCTGTGCACCAAAATACATCGTCACAAATAGAGAAAAACTAATTGTCGAAATGATCACGTGATCAGTGACCAAGCCTCTTGACTGATCATGTGACCTTCTTCAGAATCACTGTCCAATCTTCAGTGTTAAAAATTGCGAATTTTCATCTGCTAAGAAGCAGAATAAGAGAGCTATTGTTGATGCTCAATGTACAACGTTGTGTGCTCATTTAAATAAGACAGTTTCATATTTAAATATAAAAATACTCTTTTAGAGTCGTTGTCAGAGCTGTGGAACCTTTTGTCAATCTCATCTCACACGTTCCTATGAGCATCTCTTGTCTTTCAAAGCTGTGCGCACCGCCCTCCTCCCCTGCCGCATCTGTATTCAGGAACCTCTCCTGGTTCCCTCCACAGCTCCTGCAGCAGCCCCTGCCCAGCTGGGGGCACGGACCAGTAGTCAGAGCACTTGCCTAGCATGCATGAGGCCCTTGGGGGTTCACCTGCAATACTAGCGCTCAAAAAAAAGTAATACTTGCATGAATAAATTCTGAGAAAATTTTCTCTTTGTTACAGACTTTCAGTGATAAACAAATAACAAAGTATCCAATTTTCAACTCCAACTCGTGTAAATGAAGGCACAATTAACAAATTCACTCTCCGCATATCAATAGTTTCATTCAAATTAAGTATGACAGATCACAGTAATTTTTCTTTCATGCTTTGTATCATATTTTGGTATTATGAGATGTTCATCATTATCACTTGATAAAAAGATGATTTATTTTTATCATAACATTACGTGAATGTTCCACTTTGTAATACCTTGAACAGTTCTGTGACTTCTGACTTTTTCACCCCTCAGGAATACATCTGAAATTATTCTTTGCCTTTGTATCCAATAATTAAAACTTTGATTGACTTTTCAAAGATATTAGACTGCTACATTTGAAAAAATGTTATTCAACCACAGTATTTTATATTACACAATAAACTGAAAGGTTTGTAAAGGAAAAAGATACTGGTTCAATAAATTTCCCTTTTCACTCATTCAAGAAGATTTCTTCTGTTTCTTCTTTCACTTTATGCTTACAAGCTAACCTGCCTCAGCACATAAAGCTCCATATTCTATATTTATATTGGGCTAAAAATACTATATTAACAATGTGATTCTAAGTTGTAATATTTATGTAATCATTTCCACCAGACAGCTGGTTAAGGAATAAACAAATAAAATTAGACTCCTGAAATAAATGATATCAGTGTAAACAGACACACAGAGCAATGGGATGGGATGCTGAGACACTGGCTGTTAGTAATATATGACATAAAACCAGCTGCCTGTGTCTATACACCTAGAAGCAGCAAACTGCATCATTTCCTCCTTACTCTATTATATCCCATGTGATGAGGTCATCTTAGGGTCAGCCTAGCTAGATGCACCACAGGAAGTGGGAAAAACACGCTGCTGTGGTACATTTTGCCCAATCACCAGGTTAGATGGAGTGAGAAAGAAGCAACGCTTCCTGAAGAAATAAAATAAGATAATGATCTAGTATAATTTCTTTGTGAACACCACTGGTCAATAAAGATAACAGACCAATGAGGCCTTCAAAGAGAAGAATCTCTCCTCTTGGATGGCTTGAATCACATGCTCATAATTTACATCTACCTAAAGTACTCTGAAGGTCTATAAACTTATGGGTCACAATCCCCAGGAAAAGGCCTTGCAGAATTTGTGGTATACGTCACCAGGATTTCTCCCCGTTGCAAGACAGAACCTTTTCACTTCAATAAGTAACATCTCCAGTATGATTCAAAGGCCAAAAATGTCTATGATACTAAAGTCAAGAACCAGAGAGCCTGTCAGAGTGTCAAAAGCCTTCTGATTTCTCTTAGCTCATTTGATTGCTGTATTCTTAAAATTATCAGTAAAGGTGAATGCTCAGTAAGATATAAATTTATTTAAATTTAGTAAAACAATCTCCTAATTTTACCTCAAAGCTACTTAAATTTCCAATAACTTATGCTCACACACTGATGCAGACATATTCTCAAATACACAAACTAAACAAAACTGTACAAAAATGTTATAAAAGAATAAAAAACAGAGGAGTTGTGATGATGACAGCTGGAAAGTGGTGGTTGGCCTGAAGACAGCATGAGGCTGTTAGAAACAAATTTTCAATATCATGGCTTTCCCTTGGGTGGTGGCTATTGAATTAATAAGGATAAACATTTATATTTTTGAATAATAGCAAATATTTAAAATGGACCCATGTTAATGACATTATATTGTTGTATCTCGATAAATTGACATGTGAAATAAGTAGAAATAAGTGTTTTTCAGAATCAACTACAAAACTGGAAAAAATATATAATATTGTGGTGAATGATTACTTCATACCTCAGTGGCTGCAATTTGATGTGACCTCCAACTCTAATGAATACATTTATTGGGATTCAACATTTTAGAATTACAAGCTGTGCATAGCGGTGCCGGCCTATATCCTCAGCACTAGGGAAGTTGAGGCAGGAGAATTGCCATGAGTTCAAGGCCAGCCTGGGCTACATAGTGAATTCAGAACCACCCTGGACTACAGAGTGACACCCTATCTCAAAAACAAATAAATAGATAAATAAATATATATAAATAATGTTTTATAATTACTAAGAGATGAACAAATTTAGGAGGAAAGAGGATGATACTCTTTCATCTCCACTTAAGTTCATTCAATAAAGTAACACTCAATATTGAAAACAAACAGTTAAAATACAGTAGTCACCTTCAAATTAAACAGAGCAAGTTGACTAAAAATATTCACGTTTCTTTACTTTGGATGCTATGCTTGAAATGTGATAATAGTTTGGCATGATTTGTAGAGGCTAAATATAGTCTAGTAGCTCAGAAAAGACTGTAAGTCTGGCAGTTAGGAAATTGTGAGCATCCTGTTAGATAATGTATGTCAGAATTTGAATATAATATATTATAATAGAGGAAAGAAAGGCACATAAACAAATATTTGCATAAATGACAAATCATAAAATGAAAATGTGAATACAGCGATGGAGGAAAATTCCAGGATAAATGAACTGACAAACGTGTCCTTCACATGGGCAGTAACACATATTTGCCTCACCTATGTGATTCTTTCTTCCCCAAGAGTTACTATCTTATCCGTTCATACTTGTGATATACAACGGTTACATTACACTTAAGGAATGGCACGTGGATACACCACGTCCACTTCACATGCGTCTCTCCCCACCCCCGCCCTGCCTTTGCGGCATCCTCCCACCCCTTCTGCCACTACAATTCCCTTTCCACAGACCCACGTTCAGGCTTTCTACCATCTCTCTAGTTTGACTCCTTTACTTATTTATGCTTTGAGTTCCTGATATTACAGAAAACATGTAATATTTAATCTTCTGGGTCTGAATTACCTCACTAAGCATGATGGTCACAAGCTGCCTTCGTTTTCCTACAAATGACTCAAATCAATCTTCCTTTTTGTCAGAGTAGTACTCCATTGTGTATATATACACCACCTATTCTTTATCCAATCCCGTACTGATGAATTTGTTATACAATGCTTTTAATCCTTTTGGAAAGTTACCAGATACCTAGAAGAATCTCTCTCTCTCTCTCTCTCTCTCTCTCTCTCTCTCTCTCTCTCTCTCTCTCTCTCTCTCTCTCTCGTAGTAATTGATAGGAAGCCAATGGCTTTCACACTAAGCTACATCTCCAGCCCATTTTGTATGTTTCATTTTGAGACAAAATGTCACTAAGTTACCCATGGTGGGCGTGAACTTGAGATCTTCCTTCCTACACATCCCAGAATACTGGGATTATAGGCATGAGTTACAGGCCTGACTAATGATTCGTTATAACTGGCACATAAATCTTAGCAACTGTATAGGTAAATATAAAAGTGCTCATATATAAAAATAAATGAAACAACAGTAATTGTAGCAATAGGTAAAAATTAAAAATAAAGAAAAACATTTCATAATTGAATTAACAAATATACAAATAATCACAATGCATAATAATTATAAGAGTATGAAAATTTTGTACATTTGTAGATTGCCAGTTTTGAGATAAAGTAGTATTAATGTTTCAGATGAAACATTTCAAGCCATAAAGGCACTCATGGAAATATTAAATGAAAAAGGAAATATGCTCTGCACAAATTTAAGCTTGTGGAGCTGCATGACGACCTTAAAGTTTCACTTTATGACTGTGCTGGTTACGGTTCTTTGCAGAACCACACAGTAGAAAACATAATTATGCAAGGAAATATGTTCGGTTTAAAAGATTAGATGCAGAGGTGTCCACAATGCCTGTCTGCATTGTGTCAACTCAAAAGTTCCAGTAGCTGCTGGGTCCAAGAAGCTGGCAGTCTCAGAACAAGAGGGATCAGGGACACAGCATCAGGTAAGGCTGAGGTCCTGGAGGCTCCCTGCAGTCAGTGGTGTGAATCTGGGCCATAAGGCTGGGGAATCTGCAGCCTGATGCCAAGGTGACAGCAGCAATGACACAGCAGATGGAGCTCCTCAAAGACAATGGCCCAATCATGTTGGGGCCTTTTTATGTCATTACTTTGATGCATTTCATAAGAGAGACACCCATCTATAGTCAGTCCTTTGTGCTTGGTCCATTTCACTGAGCATTATTGATTCTAGGTGGCCCCATTTTCATATGTCATATGAATTTTTATCAAAATAAAAAATAGAAAAAATTCTTTCACTAGAATTCACACTCAACAGCAGCAAGTCAGATTTACTAAGCTAGGTGAGGAATCCTGTCAACGTAGAATAGTCCCATAGGTTTATAGGCATTTGGAAATGGTGGGATAGTAGATTGAGCAGGAGACTTTGGAACTGAACCTGTGAGGTCTCAGCCGTGTAGCACAAGGCAACCTATCTCACTTTCTTAAACAATACTTTTCCTTATCTACAAAATTACATAATAATACCGGGGACTAAATGAAAAAAATAAGTGAGATAATGTCCATTAAAATGGAAGGTTTATGGGCTACAGAGAGGAAAAATTTGGTCTTGTAGCATAATGGATGAAATACAGTGTTAAGATATGAGAATTGGAAGCCCTTAAGCTATAGTTAATAAGGAAAAGTATCCTTCTCCAAATATCCCAACTTGAAAAAGAAAATAAAATCATTCCGGGGCAGAGCATGATTCTAAATATATATACACACACACATATATATACATCACATTCCACTATATTGAAAATAAAATAACAAGAGGAAGCAATACTAATATGGGGAAGAAAGAGAGAGAATCTTGAAGATAAAAGGAAACAAAATTTGAACCAAGTAATTTTTCCAAAATAACTGAAAGATAAAACCCAATTTAACTTTTGAAACACAGGCACAGACATTTTTACCGACTTTCCAAATCTTTACCTCTTTTTTTCTCCACCCCCCCCCCCCCATTTTATTGATATGGATAAGTACAAAACATAAAATTTACATTGATCTTGGGTATTTTGTGCATACACATACCATGGCAAAGTTACAGATCCATCCCTTCCCTCCTTCTGACCCTCCCACTCCTTCCCCCTCCCCTCTAGGTTCCATTATTCCCCACATTAAGTTCTATGAAATAATTGTGGTCTGGGCTCCTCACATTAGAGAAAACATTCGATATTTCACCTCTTATGGTGGATTTAGTATTCAGAAAATAAAAATCAATTCCATAGTTATATATAAAACTATACTCATATCTTCTCATTGGTCTCATATATTTTAAGGTAGACCTTTAATAAAATGGGACAAAAAATGAGTACGACTAATGCGACATTGGAAATGGCACACAGTGCACTGGGGATGTGTATGGAAAGAATCCAAAGACACAAGCACCACTTGAAATAATTACCCTGCCTAAATCTCTGTGGTTCGGTGCTTACTTGGCATGTGGGAGACCTTGAGTTTGATCTCCTACCAAGGAAAAGCTATTTGAAGTAATTGTTACCTTGATCGAGATGGTCTTTGCAATTCAGTGTCACCGACCAGAAAAAATTCACAAAGAATACTGCTTGCATACGACTTGAGCCTCATGATTGGGCTAATGTAATTCTCAGAAGTGGATTCAATAATGCAGCACAAATGCTACTAGACATTAGAAAATAATTTCTTTAATAACTGTTGTAGTTTTAAAACCCAATATGACATTTAAAACTTACAGGTATTGTACTCAATAATAAAGAGTAATACCATAAAAAACACAACTTTTAAAATACTTGGGATAGCTAAATTGGCAATAAGTGTTTTTTTTGAAATTAATGATAGTGGAAATTTATACCAACATAAATGAGAAAGGCTCATCTATTCCCAACTGAATACAATTTCTCTCTTTTGATTGAATTAAACGCCAGAGACTCATCCACAAGTGGAAAAATTACCATGTTGTTAAGGTAATTTGCTGAAGACTATCAATTATGCTTACTCTGGATATGTGAATTGAATTTGAGGTAATTTGTTCATTTACTCATTTATTCAAAAATTTGATTGAGTTCCTATCCTATGTCAGCATTATAAGAGATCCAATCAATAGAAAAAGAGGTAGTAAAGTTCTCATTAGGGATTAGGCAAACACATAAAACAAACAGACTAATGAGTAGTGTATCATTTTGACATTTTATTTAATTTCTAGTCCCATTTCTTCCTAGAAGTGTTAAAATGACACGACAAACTACTATGACATTCACTTATGACAGACTAACATGTAAGGAATATAAAAATGGGAAATATAATCTGCATTATTTACTGAGTTCAGCAAGTACTAAAGTAGCCACAGTACTAAACTTGTTCATCAGATCACCTAGCACCAGACATTTGTTGTTCAATAACTATATTTGGGGACCACCTCATCTCAAAAGTGTAAAGAAAGGTGGCATAGTTTCATCTATGTCTGAAAAACAGCAGCAAATTTGTGGCTTTGGAGATAAGGTGACACAAGTTTTGAAGGACTTCGATGTGTCTGGTCAGAAATGATTCCATTTAAGAATTTAACATCCATTTTTAAGAATACATATGGAAATAATACAACAATTTTAGACTATATATTATTTAAAAGCTGAATAATTTGTGTGGACAATAATTGTTAAACAGTTCTACCAATAGAGTTCTTCAAGAGATACACGTGGTAGTTTATCCTTAAAAATTAAAAATTCAAGCAGCAAACTTTTAATCTCTGATAGGCAGCTGAAGTAAAATTTTAAAATTAAATGTGACAAACGCAATTGCTCTAGTACATATGTCTAAGATGCACTTGTGCTAACCATTGCTATGAAAAGTAAAAGAAGCCTAAGGAAAAAGAGACTTTTTGTGTGCAAATTAAGAGAAAAAATAGAGAACAGAAAGGAGACAATATTACTAGATTTTGCTTCATATTTAAAAAATTTTAGATGCACTGACAGCAGCTAAAGATTATAGATAATAATTGTAAAAAAAAAAAAAAACCTAAGATTGAAAATAAACAGCTAAGTCATGAGAGATTTGAGATTTAGACTGCAGGACTTTTCAACAGTGTGACAGACCACGGAGAGGTGATGTCTACAGCCAGAAACCAACTAAACAAGAAGAGCCAGCAACTTTTTTTTTTTTTTTTTTTTTTTTACCAACTGCCAGAATAAAGAAGAATTAAAACATTACCTTGTTAAGGAGGTATTTAGCAAATCATTAAACTGGGAGAAAGTGAATGATGGAGAAAAACTGTCCTTAACAGGACTAAAGGCCATAAACATTGGTTTAACTTGGTTCAAAATGAAACTAAAAACGTCTTTATTTTCATGGTAATTTATGCCAGTGTAGATAAGGGGTTTCTAATACAGTGATAGCACCCAGCATTGCCTGCACATAAAACCAACTTCTACAGTCCTCCTAAGAGTCAACAAATTTTCAAGTTGTTTATAATGGTTCAGAACTCTGTGTATGTAAATTTAAACTTAGATTTAAAATTTATTTAATTTTATAAAGCCGGAGGTAATGCGATTGTAAATATCGATGTAAATAGAGATATAAATCTGCAGCTGAGATAAGCTGACACTTGTTTTCTGATAAGATAAAGAGAAGCAATCCCGTTGCTGGCTGGACACCTTGATCAATAAACCAAGCATGTTGTGAAAGAAAGAAGAAGCGATGTTCAGGGAGCCAGATCACCGATCACGAGGGGCTTGATTCACCCTACTGGAAAAGATTAGGATTCACTCAACAATTTGGCAGTGTCAGTTTCACCCTGAAGTGAAAATTGTGTAATATCAAGAACATCACAAATCCTGCTACTAAAACTTTAGCATTCCGGGCAAGAGTAATGCATTCATTAGCACTCTCTGATATCCCTTCTTCCCTCCTTCCCTCCTTCCTTCTTTCTTTCCCTAACGTTGCTAACTCTATGTTTGCAACTTTAATTTGAATTTATTCTGTTTAGAACTATGTAAATATTTGATGACTCATTCTCATTGTGTTAATTTAAACTGGGCACAAGTCAGACTATAACTGAAAATACCAAAACACAGAGCTTGAGCTTTAATCATTCAGTCAGCACATCTTCATTTTAAACAGATACAAGAGTAGTATTTTTATTCAGATAGCAGTAATGGATTTCCAACTCTAAAGATTCAGCCAGCCACTAAGGAATAAGAATTCTACTCTTCTGTTCCAATGCTAAGGGATAATGATGATGACGCTAACTTAAAAAAGAAATTAGAGGTCTATGTTTACAAGAATTATTACCTTGAGGAAATCAGTTAATTTGGTGGGTACATTTTAGATAGATTCTTTGCAGACCTGGCAGAAGTAAAAAAAAAAAAAAAAAACTATAACCAAAAGAAATTTCTGAAATTCTAGTAGACTTGCTATTTCGGTTTCAAGATGTTTACATTGTGTCTTTGCCTTGGACTTATATATTATATATATGTATATATATATATATTTTCTTATTGAGTTCATCAAACTATGTATTTTCTCATTTTCTTATTTTCCTTATTTTGAATTTAAAATGGAAAATATTTTAGCTTTTAATTTTACCTTTTACAGAGGGAATAATTAATATCACTTTACAAAGCAATAATAAATGCCTAAGTGAAAGATTAACGATTCAAATATGTCATGAATAGGTTCATGTTTAACAAATAAATGATAAATTTATCTCAAAATATTGAGATATAGTTTATACAACCACAATTCACCAATTAATAGCATGCATTTTGACAAATGTTAGTATGTTTGGAAAGTTGTCCAACCATCATCAGTGTTAGAGATTTTAATCACTCTGAACAGAAATGCTGTACGGTGACTGCTGCTCCCTCAAAGTCCCTGCTTCTATAAATTTTACATAAAATTATGTGATGTGTGGTACTTTGTGACTAGCTTCTCTCACTTTCCAAAATGTCTTCTACCCTGACTGTGTTGCTGCATGTATAAGTCTTCCTTCTTTTTATTGTTTAGTGTTATTGTCATATAGATATATCAGACTTTATCAGTTGACAGACATTTGCGTTATTTCTACTTTTTGAATTTTATTAACATTGTTACTATGAGTGTTTGCATCCTGTGTTTCTAGGAATGTGTGTATATTACATTTACTTGAGGTGCGTATCCTAGGAGAGGGATCATTTAGTCATATGATAATGCCAGGTTTAACCCTTTTGGGGAAGGCCAGAATATTTTCTGATGTGACTACACTATTCACCTTCTTCCCCACCAGTGTTTGAGAGTTCCAATTTCTATAATTAAATCCTTGTTAACTCATGGCCACCTGTCTTCTTTTTATTTTAATTGTAGCCCTACCATGTGTGGTGTGCTATCACATTGTGCCTTTATTTGCATTTCCCTACAGTTAATGACATGAATGTATTTTTAATGTGCTTAGTAGCCATTGTGTACCTTATTAGAAGAAATCATTTTGTCCATTTTGCAAAACAGATTTTTTTCTATGTGGTATGTAAGAGATCATTCTATGTATACTCCAAGTACAAACCTGTTACCAGATGTGCCGATTGCAAAGATTTTCTTGTGGAAGTTCTGCTTCAATTTCCTCACAGTATTCTTTGAAGCGTAAGACTTTTTAAACTACATGAGTGCCAAATTGTCATTTTTTTGATTTTGCTATTTATAATATGATATCCTGAAAATTTTGCCTAAGCCATGTAAGATTTATTCTTACATTTTCTTCTAAAGTCTATAGTTTTGGGATTTTTACATGTAGGCCCATCATCTATTGTGGACTATTTTTGTGTGTTTTATAAGAAAGAACTCAAATATGCCCTTTTATATATAAAGAGTTTTCAGGTGTCATTTGTGGAAAATTATTCTTTTCCTTTTTGAATTATTGTACTATTCTTGTCAAAACCCAGTTGATCATAAATTTAAGAGTTTGTTTTGAGCTCTTTCAACTTGTTTTTACTTTGTTGATTGATTTTGGAAATAATACCAAATTAATAAGTTTAGTCTTCTTACCTGTGAATGTTTTTCTTTCAAAAATGTCTTTTTAGTTTTCATAGTATTTGTTCTGTACTTCTTTTGCTAGATTTATTCCTCATGTGTGTTTTTGGTTTTGTTTTTTGATGTTTCTGTAATTTCAACTCTTTTCTTAATCTAAATTTACTTTCTGCTAGCATAAGAAAATAAAATGGAATATTTTCTATCCTAATCTTGTTCCATGTAACTTTGCTGAGCAAGTTTATTAGTTGTAGTAGATTTTGTATTTATGTGAATTTCTTAGGATTTTCTACATACAAGATCATTTCATCTATGAATAAAGATTGCTTTATTTCTTTTCAACCTGGATATCTTTGACTTCATTTTATTGTCTAATTGTGTTTCCTAGAATCTCTGCTGAAACATTTAATAGAAATGGCAAAAATGAACATTCCTGTCTGTGTCCTGATCTTAAGAAGAAACCATTCAGAAGTCTTTCGCAATTGTTAGCTAATAACTGGTGGCATTTTGTTGGTGACTCTTACCACACTAAGGAAGTTGTCTTCTGATTCTAGTTCAATAATTATTTCCTTCATCAGACTATGCTAGGTTCTGTCAGATACTTTTCTGCCTTGATTGAAACAATCACATGGTTTTTTCCTTTATTTTACTAATGCAATAGCTTCGTGGCCTTTTGGCTAAGACCCAATGTAGTATCTGTTCTCAGCATTTTGCTGATGGAGTACACTATATTAATTGATTGTTAAGATGTTAAAGTAGTTCCTGGGAGTTTCTTTAAGATATAGAAGTAAAGGGCTAGAGGAATGACTCAGTGGTTAAAGTGCTTGCCTAGCAAGTACTAAGTAAAGAGCTAAGTACCTGAGTTTTATTCCCCAACACCACATAAGCCAGGCATGGTGCCATAAACCTATAATTCTCAGGATGTGAGAGGCTGAGAAACGAGGATTGCCATGAGTCCAAGGCCAGCCTAGGCTTCATAGTGAGTTCATGAGTTCAGGACCAGTCTGGGCTATAGAGCAAGATCCTGTCTCAAAAAAAAAAAAAAAAAAAAAAATATATATATATATATATATATATATATATATATATATATATAGAGAGAGAGAGAGAGAGAGAGAGAGAGAGAGAGAGAGAGAGAGAGAGGATAAGTAAACGTGAAATAATAAAAATAAACAAATATGAAATAAGTAAACATTAGCAAATGAAAAATATATTCTCTAAGACAACTTTTAGGAGCAAATTCTGGAATATTTTTGGAATTCAGTTATATTAACCCAGTTTTTACTTTAAATAATGTAATGTTTTAGAATTTATTTTGTAAATTGTAGTTTGTAATTAAGCAATGTTTAAGCTGCTGAGGTTAAAAAAAACAGCCTTCAACATGTCAAATTAGCAAAATCAAGCAGGAAACAGACCTATGAACATCCATTATATTAAGTGAGCTATTTTCAAAGGAATAATTAAACAATATACTTAATGCATACACACACACACACACACACACACACACACACACACCACCACCACCACCACCACCACCACCACTCAATTGCCTGTGGAATATAAAAACATTTGAGTAAATACAGTGCAATCATGTTTTTATATTTTGAGAGGAAACAGATTACCTTCAAAGTTACAAATTAAATTTCATTTCATTTCATTTTAAATCCAATTAATACGATTTTGAAACATACTAAAATAAAACTATACACATTTAAAGATAAATCAAGTGAGAAGATTGTTTTTCTAAAGTTGAAAGCTACTAATGATAAAAAAAAAGTGTGTGTAGGACAACTGAATGATGTATTGATGCTGAAAAAATAGAATATAACTTTGAAAACATGATCATAATTTAATATGTATCAAATTTAAAAAAGGACCCTGGCAGAACCTAAACTATGATCTGCAGCAAGAAAATTTGGGGTGAAAGTTTATTGCCCCTCATGGCCCTAAGCCTGGGTAGCAGGTCCAGGCCTAAGGCCTCCATGACTGTATACCCAGGGAGGAAGTCTGTGTAGGGGCCCAGGACACTATGTCTGGGTAGCAAGTGAAAGTATAAGGCATTGTGCATAAAAGGATAAGAGATAAAGGGAAGGAATGAAGGGATAAATCAGGGATAATTATAGTATGAACAGAGTTTTGTTTAGTCTAGGTAGATTAGCCAACATGAAGGCTGGGGATTAGGTGGTTTACCCGGGGTGTGGGTCAGTAATTGGGCAGAAGACAAAGCAGAGATGCTTGCTGGGTTGGGAGAGTACACGGGACGGTTACAACTTAAGGGAGGCAGGGAATCAGAGTGGTCATTGTTAGCTGGCCAGTTACTGAGGCCAGCAAAGTTGTTATGTTGGGGCCAAAAAAGTCAGATTATCATAACTTGGAAGGAGTAGCTATCTGTAAGCCAAGGTCACTTATGGAAAACTACCCTGTATGTGAGGAAACAGTGGAGAAGTTCAGCACAGAAATCAACAGCACAGAAAACCCGCGATATGTATTTAGGTTTTTATTATGCTTTATTTAAAATATCTATTATTAAACTTGTTGGAATATCTCACCAATGATTCCTGGAAATATGAGTAAAATTGTTACCTCAATTTTATACCAACTTTGTAATAGTATGATTAAGTTGATTAAAAAATGAAAATAATATCTACATATAATAAACTTTATTAAAAGAATCATTACTCTTTTCACTGTGGAGGCAGATTACTGTCAAATATAAGAAGTAAGAAAGAATATATAATTTTTCTTCTTAACTTTCATAACTGGTCTTGTTCTATAAGAGCAATATTAGCGAGTATCCTCCTAGTTATTTCTCTTTGTTGTAGAGGGCCTAACTGGAGAAAAGCTATTCATGGCAGAACAAGACAGGAAGCACAGAGTGAAGGACAGAGCTGTCAAGGAAGATACACCCTTCCAGCTCATGTCTCCATCTCTTCATGGCACATAAAGTCAATGTATTAATCCACCAGATCGATCTAACTTGCACAATCCGATCACTTTAGGCTTTTAGGCAATACTCCAGATCTAAACCCTAACACTCCTATCCATCACTTAAAAGACTCATGTCTACCTTGTAACACAAAATGCATCACTCTGTCTCTAAGAGTTCCCAAAATTTTAACAGTTACAGCATTGCTGAATCCAAAGTGTTCTCTGAGACTCAATGCAAACTCTTAGGTATGAGTACTGTGAAAATCAAAGAAAACGTAAACATCTTCAATATACAATAGCATTCCCATTCCCAAGGCAGGAATAGAAGGATAGAAAGAAATAAGGCCAAAGCAAGACTGAAACTCAGCAGGGCAGACACTAAATCCTGCAGCAGTAAGTCCAGGACCCTTCAAGGCAAGTTGTGGCAAGGTTTTAACTCCAAAGGGTTTGAGTAGCCTTGCTCCTACGACATTGCTGCCAGCTGCAAATTGTATGGTTTCTCTTTTCTGTTGCCTCAATTTGTTACAATGCATACTTCCCGAGCAGACGTTCAGCACTGCTACTGTATTTCCGATTTCAGTCTCACAGCTTCATGCACTGCCCTCTGGCACACTGTCTGGCCTCCAGAGTCGTTTTCTGAATTCTTGGTGGAAACCTCCCAGACCCCACAACGCTTGCGTTCTGTATACCTATAAAACTAGCACTGACAAAATGATGCCAAAGTCTGCCACAAACTAGAAAAGCAACTAGCCCCTTTGGACCCTGGATGCAGCAGCCACCAAGATTTGGGGAAGATTCTGGTTAGCCTCAGATTAATTAATCTACTACATTTTATATCCGTTTCAGGCAGTCTCATGGGCAAAATGTAGACATTCTCTTTGGCAAAGTGTAACATACACAGTTTCTAGTAAATTGCCAGTAGAGTCCCCCTTCCCACCTGAAACCTCCTGAGCCTGACCTTTACAATCTGAGTTCCTACCAGCATTTCGATCTTCTGAAGCTAACGAGAATCTTCCACCAAGCTTGGTTTACAGTGATCTAAGACATCTGTAGCTGACATCCACAAACCTTTGCAAGCTCTTTCTATAAGCTACATCTAAAGGCTTCTAAAGCACATAGTCTCATACAGTCACTGTCTCATTACTGGGACACAATATCCAGAACCCACAAAGTAAAGTGAAAAAAGATACTTTGGCTCATGTTTCAGAAGTTTCAGTCTGTTCATGATTGGCTGGCAATGGCAGAAAGGCATGATGGAGGGCCACACTGGGGAAAAACTATTCACAACATTGCAAGAAAGGAAGGAGAGACTCAAAAGTGGAGCTACTGAGGGAGAAAAAAAATTGAATTCCCCAAGATAGTGAGAAAGGTTACCTTCAATAGAAATGTTCTTAACAGTGCATACTTGCATTATTTTCAGTTATTCTACCTATAACTTCAGTTCTTGTGTGCTTTAAGCCAGTGCTTTGCAGTTTGCGATCTTGCTCAAATTTCAATTTTGTTTCAGTAGGTCTAAATAGAACTTGAGATTTTTTTCCTTTCTAAGAAACTGCTAGATGAAGCCAGTGCTGCTTATCTGTGGACCATGCTTTGAGGAGTAAGGCTCTGTCTGTCCATAATTCCCCATTCTTTCCTGTGCTTCACTGTATAAAAAGCAGATGCTAACATGTTGCTCCTTTACTCAGAGATTTTTCTTCATGTTCATATTAACTGAATTCTTTAAAATAAATAGTAGATCAGATTATGACTTTTCAAGGACAACATACACCCTAATAATCAAATAAATTAATGAATATGAAATGTTTTTACTTAGAAATAATTATGTACAGCTCTCTATTTTACAGGTTGATATCTCTCTGAATGACAATTTCTTATAAAGGTAAAGTAAGCATAGCTGTGTCCAAGCTGATACAGGTTTTATTTGCACTAACACATATAGTTGATATTGCAACTTCTAGGGCATGATCCAAATTGATCCACCATAACAAAAACCACTACAGATGGGATGCTTTAACCGAAACTTACCCTCTCACTGCCCGGAGGCCATCAGTCCCATGTCAAGTTGCCAGCAGGGCAACTCTCTCCTCTGCTTCTAGACGTGTCATTCTCCCTAGTGCTCACGTGACTTTTCTGTCCTGCGCACTTCCGTGAAGCCTCTTCCTTTTCTTAGGTGGACTTCACTTCTATGGAACTGAGGCTTCACCATTCCAGTTTAGCTTAAACCTAAGTACTTCCAGCAGAGTTCTATCTCCAAATATTTTCCTGTCAGGGAATAAAGATTCAATGCATAAACTTGGGAAGGGGATGTCAGAAGCTAAAGACATCCTCTTGTCTTTCTATGCATAAATTCTATTTAGAACTGCTTTATGCTTTTCCTCTCTTGTTAAAGGCAAACAAACATAGAAATGTTCCTTCCGCCACACAATCCTAGTACTAAAACTCAGATATAAGAAAAAATAAGTATTTTGTTTTATTGTATATCCTTAGCAGTTTTCTCTTTTTCAATTACATAAATTGTTTTAACTTCCTCTCTTTTTTTAGATAACCAGATAATGATTACTTACAGATTTATGGCACCTACTTGAAACCCACACCTATAATTTTGAAAATTGTCTTTAGGTTTGAAAGGAGGCATGACCCTTTTCTCAGAATGAAGTAGTGTAACATTAAACAAAGTATAAAAAGATTATTAAGCAGTGACAAGGAGCTCTAAAATTTCAAATTATTTTTCTTAATTATATGCTTCCATGGCACTCAATACTCAATGCAGATGAACCCCTTAATGATTTATAAATAAGTCAAATTAAACACTCCTGCTAATTATGCCAGAGGTGCTGGCCATTAGGTCCCTGTTTAGGTCTTGCCTCCTTTCTCACCTGTGGCCCAACCTTATGATTAGAAGAGACATATTGATTCTATGCTTTCAATCAAGAATAAAAAATATTCCCAAAATGCCAATGAAATAAACATTTGTGAACTGCAAGTCTAACTCAGCATTATTACAGTCGGGCTGTATGAGATTTGCTTCAAGGCAATCAGATACACACACAATCATTTGTGCATTCTTATCCGTAAAGCAAACCCACAGGAGGCGTTAGTTTGATTAAAATACCAGTACATGATTGTGAAAAGACACAAATCCAAATTAGTACTGATTTTTTTTTCTCAGATGTTTCCTTTTAAAATTTGAAAATAAAAAATTTCATGCTGGAGTGTTATGCCGGTTACCTATTGTCTGAGGACCAGGATAATTTGAAAGGAAGAACAAACGCAGCACAATCTCATTAAAAAGTAAGCACACATAAACACGCTGCCTTCCGAACACTGACACACATGCATACAGAAACTCTTCGTGGGGAATAAAACTCTTACGCTTCTTTACTTTCGACTTTAGGTAAGCTTTACATATAATTTCAATTCAATTCCCAATGCTGTTTTGGCTGAGGTAGGTTTGATTTGCTTGTTTTATCAATTAACATATTATTACTAAGAAATGATTAGACAAATAAACTATAATTTTGATAATTTACATTTAAAAAGAAATATCAGTATTATCAACTACCTTTTAAAAAATAAACAGAAATGAATTATATCAGCTCTCTAAATACATTTTTTAAAGAATGAATTATATCTGTGTGTTCCTGGAAACATTAAATCAATCATAAAAAGCAAACACACGGGTCTCACCTTTGATCTTACATGCACTAACATCTCTGTAAACTAGATTGACAAATTTACTAGTTTTTATTTCTTTTTACTACATACTGTCACTATAAGATTAAGTGACTAAGTGGATTTAACCAGAATTAAAAAGTTCTGCTTCCAAAATAAAAATAAAAATCAGCAAGATATAAACAGCCAGGCTTAAACTGGAATGAAACATCTTTGACATAAACACTTAATAATAAATGGTGTTCAGAAAATATACTGACGACCTGTGACTGATAAATTAAAATACAAACTAATCCTGAAATCAATGTAAAAAATAACCTAGATAGACTCTTCACAAAAGAACAAGCAAAATACCCAGTAAGCTCACAAGTGTTTGATATCATTAGATTCAGAGAAATGCAAATTAAAATCACAATTAGGTAAAATTACCCATTCAACAAAATGATTAAAATGAAAAATAATGAATAGCTCAGTTATTTGTGACAATGTAAACAGAATTATTAAGAATTACTTGTCCAAGAGTAAAATGGACCAGTTTAAAAATGGTTAATCTGTTTCTTAAAAAGTTAAATATACAGATTCCCTAAAATTCATCAATTCTTCCATGGTTATGTATATAAAAGAAATCAAAAACAAATTATTATTAAAATATTGTACAAGAACATCTATGTAGAATTATTCACATTACTCAAATGTCCAGTAAGAGAACTGATGAAATATTATAGTCATACAACAGAATGCTATGGGGTAATAAAAAGGAAAGAAAAGCCAGTAAGAAAACAATGTCAACTAAATTTCAAAAGAAAAAAATTTGGAAAATTAGATAAGCCATAGACAAAACAAAAGTACATAAGAAAATATATATGTATATAGTTATATATAAAATATCATATATAATATGTACATATACACATGCACAAACACAGATATATACATGTTTATTTAATTGACATACTCCATATTCCAGAATAGGCAAAATTAATCCACTGAGTGGGAAGCAGTATGCTCCTTCAAGTTTGAGGCTCTAAAAGGAAAAATATATAATTTAAAATTTTTAAATTTCTGCGTTTCTGCTCATGTCTGATACTGTTTTTCATCCTATGTCAGTTGGTCAGTTGTGAAGAAAAAACTTGTATAAGGGGAACCATCATCAACCTTTGAAAAAAAAGTTTGACAAGACGGAGGATTGAGGTCAGGTCTTTTTTTTTTTTTTTTTTTTTTGAGACATCTCTCCAAGTTGCTGAACTGCCCAGGATGGGTCAAATGGTCAAACTTGTGATCTTTCTGTATTTGTGTCTCAGCCTTCCAAAATGTTGTGTTTATAGATGTTCACCAACATGGTTAGCTCTTAACAGGCAGAAATATTATGAGTGAAAAAGATTAGATAGCACTGATCTTCTTGAGGCCTTAAAGAAGCCCCCTGGGAGCTGCAGGTGTGAGAGGCAGGTACATGTACTTGAGACTGACTCTTTGTCTTCCAGATGCTTAGCAGCCAGCATTTTTCTGAATTAGCAGGGGCATAGTCCTCCTTTTTAGATAATGCAATCAAAGTACAGAAAGAGTAAGCAATGGCTCCAGGGCCATTCAGTCCTGAAAGAAAATGGCTCAGAGCAAAAGTCTTGTTAGCTTCAAAAATCCATCTTTCTAGTAATTTCCCAGGCATTGTCTCCAAGATATTTATTACTGAAACTTTATTTTACTGCTCTGTCTCCAATTTAAATGTTTTTACAATCACAGATTTGCCCATTTGGGTCAAAAATGGCTTTTTAAAAAGTTACTTCTGTTTAGTTCAAAATTATAGTGGATGAAATTATTCTGATTACTTTAAAATTGATGGTATAAAATAATAATAATCATAATTTTTAAAGATTTCTCTAGATCAGAAATTCAGGCAAGGTATAGTGGGGACTGCTACCCAAAAGCTAGGCACAAATTATCCAAAGACTCACTCACTCATAGGTGGGGTGGTTATTTGTGAGTTTATGTTAGTGGCCTAAATGTATATATGAGAAAGGCTCATATAGACCTACACATGTGTGGTCCAGGATTCCTCACAACATGGTTCCAAAGGCAGACGTCCTGAGAGAGAGACGAAGAGAAGTTATATAGTCTTTAGTGACCCGGCCACAGAGGTCGAACTGCGTCCATTCACAATATTCTACCAGTTGAGATGTATATAAAAACCCACTTAATTTCACCAGGAGGCAATATAAATCCCCTTCTTCATATGTGCCTTAAATTTTAAGAGGACTGTATTAGTTTGGGTTCTTTCAAAAGACAGAATTTACAGATTTTATCACAAAAAGGTCTATTAGGAAGGCTTACAAATCCAAGGATAGAGATAGTCCAAGATGGCGGCTCAGCCGTGAAGTAGATCTACTGTCCAGGACTGCAGGACAGCCGGTGAGATGAGAGTCTTCTGCAGATCTTGGGTGAAGACCAAAGCTTGAAGATCAGCGACTGAAGACAACAATGGGCAGACAGGCACAAGTCGAGGCTGGGGCGAATCTGTGCTGATGATCTATAGCTTGTAGCAAGTCGGTGTCCAGTTGTGAAGGCATGAGCTTTCCCTTTGGTGCTCCAGTTGGCCCTCCCACATCTGGGTCGGTGCTCTTCTCTCATTGGCCAGACCACAAATGACTCACACTCTAATCCAGACCAGTTCGTGATCCCTGATCTAGGGTGGTTGACGAATTCTAATCCTAATGGAGGTGTGGATATAGCCACACAAGTTGACAAGACCATACTGGATGGGCCACACACACACACACACACACACACACACGTCAGTACTTGAAAAAAAAAATAATCCACCATGGCTATTATACACCTTCATGAGTTTTGTAATATCAAGTTCACACGTTTTATATCTTGTAGTATTGTCTTCTTATGAGAACATTGGACCCTCAAAAGGAAGCATAGAATAAATGAAAAGAAGAAAGAGATCATGAGTGATTTCTCACCACTTTTCCCAGAGTATCAGGACATGGGTGAACTTGAAATTAGCATTGTCTCATCTTTAAAATTAAAATTCTAAAGGTGAGATGAAAAGAAAGAGCAATAATAAGACAAAGAAGAAAACCTGAAAAGTCATCAGGCTAAACATGAAAAATTGATGATTGCAGAAATGTAAGATCAGAATATAAAAATAATAATAAAAATAATTTTCCTGTCAAAAAAGCAATTTTCATTTTGATAAAATTCCTACTTGTAATAATAATCAAATATAAAATATATAGAAACATTGAAAAATATGTATTTTCAAAGAAAACTGTCAATATTAAAATATTATTGCATCAGATAAAGATAAGCAGATGTCTAGGAAGACAGTGTTAAATGATGTTACTATTCTAAAGTTAGTCTACGGGTATAATGAAACTTTAATCAAAATACCACTGAAGTTTGCACAGAAACTGGGTGAATTGATTTAATGTTTTTAAAGAAAAGTAAACAGTAGAAATACCTAAGATATTCATTAAAATAAGTGTGCGAACTTACTTCATTATTGTTTCGATTACCTACTGCTGTGTAGCAAACAATTCCAAAATTCAGTGGCTTAAAAATATATTAATCTCATAATTTATGTGTTAAGAATTCAGACAGCGCTTCAGTCAGAGAAGCAGAGCAGAGTGCTGGAAAGAGTTATTACAGAGAATTGCTTATGCAATTGTGGAACTAGCTAAGAAAATCTATTGTAGGTTTATGTGACAGGAAATCAGGAAGCAAAGGTCAAAAAGAGACTGGAAACACATGTGATAGGCTAAAGCTGCTACTCCTACCCCCACATTGAACAAGCGAACAAACCAGGAAGTCATCACTGTTAGGCTGTTATTTTATAACCTTAGGCAGTGTTAGTTGGGATTACTCAGTGGTACTCAATGGCCTGTTAGTTGCTCTTCTCAGACAGCTTCAAACAAATGCATGGAACCTTGGCAAGAGGAGACAGCAGTAGATTTCCTTGGCCCCATATCACTCTTCATGTGGTCATTAAGTCCTCACCATCTGGCATCCCCATCAGTGCAGTAACATTTCTTTCATTGTAGCAAAGTGACTTCTCGGATCACACTAGAAAGGCAACCACAGAGAAGCATAAAAACTAGAAGAGGGAAACAGACAATTCCATCAGAGCAAATAAAAGCATGTATTCATGACAGCATGAGTGAAGTTAAAGGTCATGCTATTAACTGAAATCGGCAGGAACAGAAAAAACAAATATTCAAACCTCATTTGTGTGGAATTTGAAAGTTTTGATCTGATAAAATTTGAAAGAAAAATGGTGGAATGGAGAGAGAGGGCTAGAGAAAGTTGCCCAATGGGTATTTATTTATAAGTAGAGGAGTCCTGGTATCAAAGATTTTGCCTTTTTCACCATAAGGAAATGATAAAGTGGCGATATGCTACATTGTTTTAAATATTACACAATGTCTACATGTATCAAAATGCCATACGATACTCCACAAACAATTTTTATTTTTATGTACTAGTAAAGATAAATTTTAATTTTAAAAATTCATAACACTCTACAATTGGAAGGGCAAAAATTTCAGGACAAAGAGTTTTTCTTTAATAACAATGATCTTTGTAGCTTTGAGCTTTTTCATTGCTATAGATATACTTAAATATGTCCCTACTAAAGATAAAACAGATAATAGAAATGTCCCCCACACACACACATGTACCATGAGGGTACTGTGAATTCACACACATTGTAGAGGATAGTTGTGACAGTGGTGACAATGGCTTCATCTTTCTATCCTGAAATTGGGAAAGAAGGCATTGAACCTCAGGGAGATACCCTCCACCATGACAGCACAGCAAATAAAGAGTGATAGTATAAAAAAAAAAAAAGTAAGTAATACCAAAAACAGCAACATGACCTACATGCCAAGAGTTTAAAAAAAAAAAAACTGAAATGTGTAAAACATAAAATGCCTTAGAATTAAACCCATGCTCCCTAACTCTCATTTTCTGACTTTGATTGACACTGTGTGCTGTGGATTTTCTTCACAATTTCAAAGAAATAAAGACCAAAATGCTTGTGTTTCTTTCTGTATATCAGCATTACATCTTGAGGAAAATGAAATGCATATTAATGGTAAAAATAAAGTTTAAAAATTTCCTCAAGTATTTATTATTTATTGGAGAAATACTTTCCTGCATTTTTGCCTCCAAAATCTTCAAACACTTAAAAAATGTTGTTAACTAAATAATAAGTGTATTTTGGGCACTTGTCAAACATTGCTCTACTTTCATGTGTTTGTTTGTTTGTTTGTTTGTTTGTTTGTTTGTTTGTTTAGGATCTTGATTGTTCAGGCTGGTCCTAAACTCACTTTGTAGCTCAAGTGGGCCTCAATCTCACGGCAATCCTTGTGCCTCAGCCTCTGAAATGATCACAGAGAGTAGCTTCTGCTGTGGAAGCCGAGCTCTCGTCCTCAGGTGAGACAGTGGGCTCACAGGTGCTTATGCCTATGCCCCGTTTGCTGATGATATTATGTATTATGTGAAAGATGGATGAGTACAGAAATAAATACAGTTGTTGGCAGCCAGTCAGAAACCAAGAGGCAAAGTAGATTAACCACTTTGAGAGCTCCGTCTTCCCAACCTCAGGTAAGGCTCCGGGGCCACTGACTTCACTGTGGTCACCTTGGTCACTGTGACAACTGTGCACACATGCACTCTTCTTGGTGCTGCCTGATTGATCACCATATGCGGGACATCAGACCACGTGTTGAAATTAACATCCTCCACAGCTACTAAAGTCTATGAAGCTTGCTCCAAAACAGAAGTAGCCTTTACATTCTCTTGCTTAGGACAACCACAGATCCCCAGAGAGCCTATATTTTGCCTTTATTTTAATAAGATAAACTGAGAGGTAAGTGGAATCTTTTTACATTCTTTAAGTAATTCTTATTGTTATATTACCAAAAGTAATTGAGGAAATCTCTACTCGTGCAACCAGAATCTTCTCTATAAATCTTATTGTTCCCCATAGTCCAACATAGTCTGCGCTACAATTTATTTATATGCCACACCTATGTGAAAATAAATAAGGCCTTAGAATTCAAGGAACACAAATACCCTTTCCACTTTGGTAAAGGTATTTTTCTTAAGCAGACACATTTAATCAATCAAATAATTTTTAGACACATAGAAACCTAATTGTAAGATTGCTTTTTCCTTCAAGGTTTCACATCTTTTAAATAAAAATCATAAATTAAAAAATAAAAATTGCACAACCTATGTTTCATATTATCTGTGGCAGTCATAATTTCAAATTTTCTGTCTTCTAGATGTTTAGAACATGGGCTGCTGTTAAAACATGTGCTCTGTCTAGAGCTTCCTGCCACTGTCTCTTTCTGTTTCCTTCTGTCCTACAGGTGTGAAAAAGAATCAGGCTTCAGTGTGTTTGATGTTATTTTCTACAAAATTCAAACTGATCCCATAGGATCCACATTCCTCTATTTAAGATTCTGATAATGTAAAAATTAATTTTATGCAATAGCAATATTGTCATTTTAACATGCAAATGTCAAATACTTGAAAAGGAGCTAAGTTTTAGGTTTGCAAAAGAGACATAAATTAGTGAAATCATTCACTTGATATCATCCTTCCATTATAAACAATATTATTTAGTCTCTCATAATTAGGGGAGTTTTTCAATTCCAATAATTACTACTTATCTGAGAAAATATTCTTAAGTGAGAAAAACATATAAGTAAATATCTATTGTAAATTTTCTGTTATCACTGCAAATTAATCACTCTGGCAGTAACAGTGTTAAAAAAAAAATAAAAGGAGGACCAGAGCTAAGCTTCCATCCTTCAGTCTCCTACACAATAAAAACATAGATGATATTAACTAATTAATTTTTGGAGAGCAAATTTCTTTATGAATCTCAAGTTTAGTATTTACATACATAATACAAATTTCATGCTTTCTTATGACATGTCCTCATAAATAATAATTATATTTCTAAACAGAAAATTAGACTGCCTGTTAGAAATATGGGATTGGAACAATAAGATATGACTTAAATCAAGAGATAGAGAGATAGACACGGAGAGGGTAGAGAAAAAGAATGAGAGAGAATTTACAGTAGTTTTGCAACTCCTCATGAATAATTTTTCTTCTCTGAATTGTATTTTTCTTCCACGGAGGGGGAAAAATTGCTAGAGAAGAGTGAAACATTCTCTCTCTGTCTCTCCCTCTCTCTCTAAAGGAATTGCAAACAAGGGAAATCAGGCAATTATTGATGTTGAGAACTTTATCTATATTCACAGAGAAGGGAATGTTTATACCTGAGAAGGGCAACACAGTATCATGCAGTAGAAACAGAACAATTAAAAGGAGGGAGAAAAGCTTCATCAGCCCCCATAGGCAGTACGCATGACACTTGAAGTTTCACTTCACTGATTTACTGATTTT
This sequence comes from Ctenodactylus gundi, assembly GCA_004027205.1. NCBI lineage: Eukaryota > Metazoa > Chordata > Mammalia > Rodentia > Ctenodactylidae > Ctenodactylus > Ctenodactylus gundi. Next base: position 185,041 of record PVKB01001710.1, on the reverse strand, counting down.
GTTTGTGTGTAACATGCTTGACCTTTGTCTTTGTATGATGAGTGTGCTGACAAACACTGAGAGGACTCTGATTAAGAAGGTGAGAGAGAGGTATGTATGATTTCATAGCAGGTAAGGGATCACAGATGTTTGGTGAGGAAAATAGAACTTACACCAGCTGTAGCCAAATGGCTATAGAGAGAATTTCTACTTGAGCAAGGCATTTCCTCAGTGGCTGCCTAACTGAGTATCATCCGTTCTACGTGGAATTCTCTGCTCACCACCACAGAAGCGCCACTGACCACGTCCATCACATTCTCTGCCTTCGTGGAGCTTTGTCTCTTGGAACTTCCATATATAAATTGTGCTAATTATTCTCCTGATTGCTTCTCTTCATAGAAAAAAATTACTCTAAAGAAAGCCTTCACATACCACTCCCAGAGTGCTGGGTAGAATAACTGTATCTTATGTTAGGCAGAACACAAAGGCAGCTGGCAAAGAGATTAGGAATTTTGAGCTAAAGGGGGTTATTTGTTTTTGTTTTGTTTTATTTTGTTTTTAAACGTTTATCCTAGATGAGAATGTTATAGGAGAAACATACGATAGCATGAAAAAACTAGAGAACCAGAAATCTGTGACGGCTTTATATTGCCATATTTTAGGGGTGAATGTTGTTGTAGGGAAATCCTAAACACAGTACGTACATTTATAAGGAACGGTCAGGTCATCTGAGAGAGAGCACATGTAATTCAGGAAAACCATAAAAATGTGCCATGAAGACCGTGTGTTCTCACTGGACCACTGAGTCATCATTACCCACTGGGAGGAAGCTCTCACACCAGGGGAGGCACTGGAAGGACAGATATTGAGAGCTTCTAAGAACACAGATCCTCTCTCATTTTGTGTATTCTTGTCTATTCTGTAGGCCAAGTTTGAAAACTTTTTATTTGGCTAATACTGGAAGTCCAATTCTGAATTTAAAAGTGTTAGTAAAACTGTTGTAAAACATTGTAGCTTTGTGCATTTCTCTGCAGCAATATACTGATGAGAGAGAAGAGTGGGAGGAAATCTCCATGTATACCACAATGGCCATCAATTAAAAAAAAACTATGAAAAAAAATTTAAAGAATGAATACAAACCATAACAACAATGATCTTGTATTGGTACCAATTTTTTTCTTTTGTTTTACAAAACTCTTGAATAAAGCAGATAGCTGGGCCATCTTTTTTATATATCCAGTCTGACTGTCCTTGCTAAATAAGTGTGTTTAGATCATTTACATTTAGTGTATATTGTGGTTTGGCTCTGGAATGTCCCCCAAAAGTCTCATGTATTTTAATGTTATGGATTGTCTATGTGACCATGTGCTGTTGGTGGATCGGGGCCTAGTCTGGAGGGGTGGATTACAGTTAAGTTAGGATCAACAGCGTGTAAGTTAGGATTAACCGTGTGTAGTGGCCACACCTTCCACACCTGGATGCAGGAAGGGCTAATCACTGGGTGGAGACCTGGAAGGATATATAAGCTGCTTCCTGCCTTCCTTGAGGGCTAGGACTAGTCTCAACTTGCCTTCCTGTCTGTGATGTCCTGAGAAGCTGCCTCCACCTCTGTCTCTGCCATTGAAAGACCAAAAGATCAAGAGACCCAGGCCATGGAGACTCTGTGACAGGCTTCAAACTCCCCTCTCTAACTAGCAGGCCTGAGTACCTGTTTCCCCACAGTTAGATAAACAAAGCCTCCCCTCTCCCTGAGCTCATGAAAATTCAGCTTTTGGCTCTAACCCTGCACCTGTGCCAGGAACGACCCCACTATGTTTCTGTGTATCCAGAGGTCACCATGGCTGATAGGTTGCAAGTCTATAGATGCATAAACTTCCTGATGTAGAAACAATGTGTGCCCCATTTCTCTTCTGTTCTGTGAAAAGTCCCCCTTCTTGCTTCTGTGAGTAAAAACATCACAAGGTATGCGGTCTCTTAGCTGATAGAGACATTCCACCAAGCACATATTAACAATCATAGACCAATCATAGATTCACAAATTATTCTTGCATTAAATGTTAACCAATCAGTTTTTGCGGTAAACAACTTATGTGATTTCTGTTAAAATCTTGCAATTTTTGTTATAAAATCCCAGTAAAAACTGCACTCGGGGCTCCTCCTTAGCCTCCACTGTGCTGGAGAGGGAGGGCCCAGGCTCGAGCTTGCAATAAAGACTCGTGTGCTTGCATCGGAATTGGCTCCTGGGCTCTTTCCTGGGGACTTGCTATCTGGGCACAACGCCATGTACTTTGATTGCTGCCGGCCACCTCTGAATGGACTGTGACCTTCCAAAACCGTGAGCTAAAATTAACGTTTCCTTTCCTAAATTTTTGGGTGTCTGGTATTAAGTCACAGCAACGAAAAAGTAACTAAGTCAGTGTAGTTATTGATATGATTGACTTTAAGTCTAAGCATTTTTGTGTGTGTGTCATCTGTTTTTTTGTTCCTTTTTCCCTCTCTCTTTTATATTTTGGCTAATTGAATATATATAATTGTTCAATTTTCTGTCTTTTGGTAATTAGCTATAACTTTCTGTTATATTAGTGCTTCCTTTTAAATACTTAATGTACATCTTTAACATATGTTAACCAGTTCATTTCCAAGTGACACGTCATGTTACACTTAGAGTACACCTTTGCAACAATACGCTTCCATTTTGAAAAGTATGAAAATCTTTAGGGGCTAATAAAATTCTAAGTGTTAAAAATAAAGAGCAGTGCTTAAGAAATTATGTTGGGTAGAAAATCTGAAAGTATCGCTTTACTGAGATGCTGTGGTTAGGGATCAGGTGGGATGAGGTGGGGTGTGCATGCATTAGGCAAAGGCATCTTTCATCTGCTAACCGTCCAAAATCCTAAAGAGGAAATCACTCTTCCTGCCATAAAATATCCAAAATATTTCTTTTTCTCTCGATGCACATAACATGCATTTAAAAGCTAACTTAGAAGGAGAGAATATGGTAAAAACTCAGGAGGCATCCAGTGAGAGAGGAACTACAGCATTGAGCAGGTAGAAACAGGTGGTCTTCAGCAACAGACAGCATCCTACAAGTCATTGTTGAGGAAACATGCTTTAACTGACAAAAAAATATCGTGGTGTAAACTCTAACTATAAAGTGTTTAAAGACTAAGAATACGGATCGCAAGCTATTCTTTCTAATAAAAAGCAGACAGCATAAAACAGCATAACATACAAATCATCACAAACACTGATTACATTTTGGGTATTTATTTTCTGGCCTTTTTTCTTTGTCTCTAAGCTTTATTTTCCTTTTTTTAAACTCTAATAATCTATAAGTCCATATCACTATATTTTTTAGAGATTTCCTTTGTATAGAACAACATGAATTAAAGGAAGAACAATGGTGTTGAGTTTTCATTTTCCATGGAAGCTGTATCAGCACTGCTTGGGAAGATTTTCTCTAAGACTTATTTCACACACAGAGATGTGCTCAAGCAGAATAGAAACGGGAGGAGGAGAAGGTTACATTGGTGGCAGTGCCTTCTGACTGAAACCTGCAACTGTGTCAATCCTCTCCTCATGCGCAGGTGCAATGAGGAGAGAGGACTCACCTCAGGGTCACTTTTCTCCCAGAAGACTGTTGCATCAATGGTAATTATTTGCAAGTATTTAGCTGGTGACTGGGCCAATCTGAGAGTTGAGGGAGGAATGTCCTATGTCCACCCCTGGGTGTTTGTCAGAAGGGTTAGACCCGAGTCAGTGGGCTCTTCTCTCCCGCCACAAGGTCGCAAGGCCTCTTACATGGCCACTATGTTGGCCTTCTTACAAGGTAGGTCACGGCTCTGAGGCTGAGAGTCCCAAAAAAACAGAAGGGGAAACCCAAAATAAAAAAATCGCAAATATAAATAATTTTAAATAAGAGCTAAATAAAAGAGACATCATAAGAAACAAGAAACTAGACTTTGTGGAGATGGGAAAGGATCTGGGGATGGGAGAAAACAAGAGGGCAGGCCAGGGAAGGAGATGGAAAAGCGAAGTGGTGATGTGTAGATGCAACAGCTCCTTGAGTGGAGTGGAGCTATTATGCACATTGCAAGCATATGCTAATAAAAATAATTATGGGACAAAAAAGCAGCAATTAAGCAGATATTTAACTTTAGACCTGGAAATATTTGCATTATATAACTCTTACTGTGTTATATCAACAAAAGAAATAATTCTCATTTTGCCATGGGAAGAATGCAGAGCAATTGCTGCCACCTTTACCACATCGCACAGAGCTAGTAACATCAGCTGTGATGTAACTCGTTTCCCATTTACCTCAGCCCCTACTCATCCAGCCTTATTTTCTCAATATAATCAGTGTCAAATAATCTTTTGATTTCATATAAAATTTATAAAGGAGGAAAATAATCAGGCCCACAGGCTGCATTAGAGAAGTGATTGAGGAGAGAAACTTGAAGCAGCTGACATCTACCAATGCAAACACATTCGATCCACAGGCTTGCAGAAGGGCAGAGAGACAGCTTCTGCAGGATATTTCTCTTTCCTCTACTGAATACGAAAATTATCTTGTTTTCCCTCTGATAATTTATTATCAACTACTAAAAGAGATTTCTGTGTGTGTTACAATCAATCAATAGTAAATTCAGAGTTCTGAAGGAGGTTACTATGGTAAAACTTTAATCAGAGTATATTTTCGATTGTTATACAAAATGTACAGAAAATCGTTTGTCTTAGAGGAAAAATCATGACTTAAAAAATGACATGGGTTCTGGGATCAGATAGATCTGAATTTGAGAAGAATCTGTTACGTGCGAAGGGTCAGGCTGGTAACATCACACCCAAGGCTTCATTTCTTCCAGTGCCATTGTTGCTCACGTCATTAGTGGTGACATGAATCTGTAGAAAAACTGGCACCCAATGTTGGTTATTAATAAATATTTGTTAAAAAATAAATAAAATCCCCATGATCATAGTAATCATCTCAAAATAAGATTTTATTGAAACAAAGAGATGACTTCTAAAATAATAGAGTGTGTGTGCTTCTGGCCTGCAGGTCCAGGAGAAAGGGACAGGTGGACAGGACGTGGGTGCGTTGTTAGGAACGAATAAAAGGTGGAAATAAAAACTCTATTTAAAATATACTAAGAGAGAAAGAAAGAAAGAAAGAAAGAAAGAAAGAAAGAAAGAAAGAAAGAGAAAGAAAGAAAGAAAGAAAAAGAGATTAAGAGGACATTAGGAAATAAAACTCCCTTTCCTGTTCCTGGATAAGCAGAACCAATATTATCAAAATGCCTCTCTTCACAAGGACATGATGTAACTTAGACTGGATGTGCTTCTGGGTAAAATGCTGAAAGAATTCTTCACAGAACTAGAAGCAACAGTTCTAAAATTTATGTGAAACCAGAGAAACCCAAAAGAGTCTAAGTAATTCTGAGCAAAAGGAGAAAATCAAGAGGTATTAACATCTCAGATATTAAATTACAAAAGGGCAGTAATAAAGGAGTTTGGTCTTGGATCAAAAATAGACATGGCCAACTGACAGAACTGAGAATGAAGAAAAAATAATAAACTCCAGTACCTTCAACTGTCTGATTTATGAGAAAGGAACAAAAAAGTGTATCTTTTCTAGAGAAAAGATAACCCTTTTAACAAAGGTGAGGAGGTTTGTATCAAGTCCCCAAGATGAACGGAATTCTTATATATTGAAAATATTCATCAGTATTTCAAAAAAATCAATAAGATAGCTGGATATGTACAGGCATGCCGGTAATTCCGGCACTCTAGGAGGCTGAAGCAGGTGGATCACACACTCAGGCCCAGCCTGGACAAATTCACCTCTTGAGACACTGTCTCAAAATAAAAAATAAAAACATCAGGAATGTACCTCATAGTCCAAGGCCCTTGGCTCTGGCTCCAGTTTAAAAGAAAAGTGGAATAGGAATAAATTAAGCAAGAAAACTATAGGGCAATGGGGAGACACAGGCACAAAACTTGTATGAAAAGGGAGGGGTCATTTGAACATGCTTGAAATTTAGACCAAGTGGGCAGCACTGACCTTGTAGGTAGTTGCTCCTTATTTACCATCAGACCCCTGGCAAGAAGCGTGGTTTGGGCTATATATAAATACTCTAAGCATACTCATCTGAAAAGGGAGGAAAGATGTGAGGTGACCCAGGAGCTTTGTACACTATGTCAATGATTGCCCGTGTTTCAACAGGGACATGTTGAAGAACTGTGAATGGGGATAAGAGGTTCAGATTTCTGTGTTCCAGTTGTTCGCCTGATGACACTCTAGAGAATCTGAGTGAATCAGACACATGGGCAGAGAGACAGTCATGCGTTTAGACCAGTAAAATTCTTCTGGTACATTGCCAAAGTCTTCAAAGATTAAGACAGGTGTTGTATTCACCAAAGCTGACTAGACATTTCCCAACCTCCTTCCTCACCAGCCCTGAGAATGAAATTTAGATGAGTCAATGGACCAGGCCAACTACAGTATATTTCTATTGACCTTCCTGGGTGCCTTCCTGATTGAGAAAACTGTCCTGATAAAGTCACAATTGGTTTCTAAGCACGTCCGTATTGAGAGAATGTGGGTGAAGCACAGATCAATATAAAATGCCCTGTTTGTGGGGCTTATTTTTTTCCCTAAGTCGTTTCAGCTTATTTGGAGTTTGCCCTGAGCTCAGGGTATCAGTAACCTCTCACACTCCAAAGTTCAGTCCAAGAAAACACTCGTTTGTACATGATTCTTGTCATAGTAAAATGGTACTCTCTGCTTGAGGCTGCGAAACTGTAGATGAAAGGGGACTGAACTTCAAGCCACTGGTACGCATCACTGGCTGTCAGGTAGAGAAGGGCAAGTGGTCAGGTGGGTGAAATGACTCACAGGCCCCCCTCACAAGGTCAAATATTTATCTAGAGATGTTCAGAAAACAATCTTAAGCCACCCAGCCTTACCTCTGTTGCTCGCATGCTTGGGTTTGCTTTCATTCATTTAACAAATACATTTTATTTTATCATAGACCTATAGAAGGTATGAGAAATCAAATGGATAAGCAGGTGAAGATAAGCTCTACTTTGGACGCACTGCCTCCAGTGAGGCCACTTTTCTGCTGGGTTTTGAACTGCAATTTAATCACTCCTACCCCCAAGGTCGGCCTGTATGCTCACAATCAAGATAAATACCTACGGCCCTCAGGGATCTGCTGTGTATATCCTCCATGAGTCTTCCCTATGGTTCAGGCTCCAAGTAATTTCTTTGTTTTATAGCAGCTTTGCAAATGTTAGCTCCTAATCAAGTAATATGTTACTCCATGACTACTAATTATTTAAAGGAATAAAATATACTGATATACAGATATCACAGAATAATGTGTGGCTTTCCAAATACCTATTTGTACCACAAATAAAGATGTATTTACATTTGATAATGTACTTGAAACACTCTCATAATAGCAGAACTGCAACCAGTTCCTATGAACTTCATAAAAGATGAGCTAAAAATAATTGCTTTATCCTTCAGGTCAGAGGTCACTGAAGAAGTACGAGTAGGTATGTAGTATGTCCCACATTCAATAGGAAGGTAACATCAGTGCCTGGTGTGACAAGTGACATTTTTCAGCAGTGAGCTTTTAAAAGTCGACATATAAAGAAGAAAAGCAAAGAAAAAGTTCCACTCTTCAGCATCTTCTAAAGAACACATAAATCTGTCGCACAGAGCAACAGAACACTTCCCTATCCTCCAGCTGAAATGTTCCAGAAAGAAGAGATTGAAATTTTATTAGATCCTCCATGCCAGGCCTGAGAAAAACTGTGCTGTGGATTTTATGAAACATTTGCCAGTGTGGTCAAGATAAGGGAAGGATCTCAAAACTTTCCCTAGCTTTACCATCAATACACATACGTACTAGAAAGTAAAGGCTAACAGCCAGTAAATACTAAAATTTTCACTATGCAACAATTTTACTTCCTTCTTTAAACTCCCCATACATTACCTGAACCCCTAACTTCCTACAAAAATAAAACGTAACCAACTTCTTCACTATTTACAGAGCAAGATTTTCAATCTCATTGTGTTTTATACCCATATCAAAGGAAGTTTTCTACAAAGTACATCAACATATACTCAAAAGGACATAAAGTGCCCATTTTCTTTTAAGTAGTAAATTCCTCTGATTCCACTAATAGTTGAACAAAACATGTATTTGATTACATATTACTCAGGCACAATGCAATGTACAGTCTTACAAAATTTTATTGAATTCAAACATTTCTATTCAAAAAAGAGCCTATTTCCCAAGACTATTAATCAACTAAATAATTTGTAGTGTGTCTATCTCCATCACTGAGAAATAGAGCAAATTACTCTAATCTGTAAGAGAAACCCTGGAAATGTTTATGCCATGCCTCATATAAACAAAAGCTTACTTATTAATAGTAAAAATATTTTAAATTATAAATTAAACATTGGAACTGTTTGAGTATTCTAATTTTTACAGGCGATGTGAATGCCGTAATAAGTAAAGAAACTGGAGGGCTCACTTCTGTTTCCTCTTTCCCACAAACAGCAGAGAAAAGGTCAAGCAAGAACAGGGCATGAACGTGACCACACCTAGAGCAGAAAAAGAGGCCTCACCACAAACTGGAGAGGCGGGAACCCTGATCTTCAACTCCAGTCTCCGGAACTATGAAAAGTTTAATTTCCTGTGTTTAAGTCATCTACCCTGCGGTACTTTTTCACGGTAGTCTGAACAGACTAATATAGGTCTCTATATGGTTTTTTTCTTCACCCCAGTGGTTGTGGCCCTGGGAGACTGATGAAGGGATTTAAAGACTTGTTCCTCTAAAAAGTGGGAGGATGCTAACAGTCATCATCACTTCTCAGCCCACGCAAGACATTGCCCTTGCCTGAAGGAAAGTGCATCAGCTAAGGTTCTGGTTTTTTTGTTTTTGTTTGCTTTTTTTTCTTATTTTGTTTTGTTTTGACTTCTCCTTTCCTCTTCCCTGCTCCTCACTAATGACCCGGGCTAAGAAACTTCATCTCATCTTCTACCATATGCCTGGATTATTTCATATGTGTTAGCAAGTCCTCTCTGACTAACATTTTCAATAGCAATGTTGTACTAATCACCTTTGATCATTGAGACAGAATGTGTGATATACTTAACCTACGGGGAAAATGTTTAGCTCGTGGTTTTTGAAGCTCCACTCAATGGTTATCTGGTTTGGTTGCTTTAGGCCTGTGGTGAAGGGGAAACATGATGGTAGAAGGGCATGCCAGAGGAAAGCTCATCACTTCATTACATCCATAAGCAAAGAGTAGGGCCAGAGAGAAGGGCCCGGGACCAGACAGACTCCACAAAGCTGTACCCACATAATCTCTACACCTGCCTGTTTCCACTATCTCTAAATACTGCCAGCAAATTAATCTCATCAATAGATTAACTCACTGGTGAAATCACAGCCCTTACGATGACAGCATGTCTAGAAATAAACACAAATATTCTCAGAAGTGTCCTTTCTAATGTCCTAACATTTTCCAATTCAATCAAAATGTCAATCAAGATTAACCATCAGACATATATTTTGATTCTCCAGAAAAACCCTCATTGAGAATTCACTCACTACTAGCAAGCTTTTTGTAAGAAGTCAGTGTCTAGTTAAAATAGAAAGTAACTTCATAATAGCGTCAGCAACTCTGAACATCCTGTGCTCACTCCTCTCTCTCTTTTGCACACTCATTCTCCTTCTTCCCACCATCTTAGCCAAAGAAAAGACTTTGCTAACCTACCATGAAAGTCCCAGGCAAATCTAGATTTCTTTCCACATGCCCAACCTGATGTCTTCTATCTATACAGTTTTTGTGTGTTATTTAACTTACTAAAAGTCTTTTTTTTTTTTCTTGGAAGCTGGAGGAATAGCTCAGTGGTTAAAGCACTTGCCTAGAAAGCTCAGATCCCTGGGTTTGATTCTCCAGCACCACATAAGCCAGACATAGTGGTGCACACCTGTAATACCAGCACTCAGTAGGCTGAGGCAGAAGGATTGCCATTTGTCTGAGGCCACCCTGGGCTCAACCATGAGCTGAGGACCAGTCTGTATCCTGTCAAAACAAACAACCAAATAAATAAATAAAAGCTTTTAAGTTATATAGCTTGTACTTCCAAATATCTCATAAAACGTTTTGAGGCAGGATTATACATTGCTACTCCTGCAAACCCTCAGGATTCCCAACGCTTTGGACTTCACCTATTAGACTGTAACACAAAGCAGAAAACTTGCCATTGCAGCTTTTTAAAAGAAAATTAGAGGTAACGTTTTTAGAAAGAATGCTTAAATTGTCTGCTGAAAAAAGACAGAGAAATGATTCACACCTAGTTGCATGGATAAATTGTCATTATCACTACACTTTATATAAAATATTTCCTAAGATTTGAATATATTTTGAGTGTATTTTCCAATAGGGTATGTGCTGGACAGCTGGTCTCCAATGTGGTGGGGTAGGTGGTAGAACCTGTAAGAAGTGGAGCCCAGTGGGGTGTAATCAGGTCATAAGGATCATCACCCTAAAAAGGGATTGACACACCTTTCACAGTACACTTGTTAGTGAGAATACATGAACTTCCCTTTTACTTCTGATTTTTCTCTGAAAATACTTGTTATGACATTTAAAATAACCAGAATTTGACATAAATGTAAAACTTAGAAAACAACCACTGTCAACATTTATTGGAAAAGCCCCTACAGATGTGTCTGGAGTGGCTGACTAGGCCACTGCTCCCATGCTTGGCACTAGGAAAGCAAGGACCACTTCCCAGGTACATGTCTTCCTAACACAGAGTCAGAACGGTACAATCTGCAAGTTGGACAAGGTGAGCAGCCGCATATACTATCCATGAATCCACCCTGGCTGTCCTCCAGAGTTAGTCCATGCAGTCACACTTAGCAATGGAGGCCTTGACTGCCAGCCAGGAAGAACCAGGAAGAATCCCTGAGAACAGCTTGAGAGAAAGAAATAGCATGAAGACTAGGGGCAGAGTAGGAGTACCCCCCGCCACCCCCGCCACCCCCGGCCCAAATGGGTTCAGGTTCCTTGGGATGATCTGGAGCCAGGACAGAGGAGCAGTGAGTAAAAGGTGAGCAGCAAGCAAAGCTCTGCCTCTGCCAGTGTGGCTCCTTTCCTGGTGCAATGCCACTGCTGACCTGCCTGACGAGGGGTGTAGCTCCGCCCCCCCCACTCCTTCTCTGCTGCAGAGCCTTTCAAAGCTGACCCCCCAACAAGTGCATCCTCTCTCCCCACCTCTGTTCCTGGAAGAAAGAATGGTCTTCAACTAAATGGCCCCTGGTGTCAAAGAGTTTGAAGATCACTGTTGTAGATAACAAAGAGAAAGATGGGAAAAGAAAAACAAAAAGAGGAAGACAAGCCAAGAAGAAAACCCAGAAAGAATGTGTGAGGTAGGAGTCATCTGGTACCCCATCTAGAGAGAATACACTGCTCTCCCCGCAGCCAGCCATAGGAGGGGCTGAGAGGGACACTGCTGTTGCCCAGCTCCACAAAGAAGCTCGCCATCATGACCCTTAGGAGATTTTTTTTTAAACAGTTGCAAGAGTGCAGCTAAGAACAGGGACTTACAACATTCTGCACAACAAGAGGAAATAAACATGTTTAATATTATGCGAACAAGTCAAAGTTCGAGATGACCCATAGAAACCAGGAGCCAAAGCATCTTTTAATGTCCTGACACTCTGGACAGAGCATATGAAAACGTGAGTTCTGTCAAAGTGAAACTATCTAACTTTCTCGTCCCTGTGACGCAATAACTGACATTCACAACCATAGAGAAGATTTATTTTAACAGTTCCAGAAGGTCACAGTCCATTCACAGGTGGGCCACTGGAAAATGGTGGAATCCCATGGTGAGGCGGAAGCTAGAGCCAGAGCTGGAGACGGTGCTCGAGCGACTGAGGTCCTCACGGCATCATGGCAGAACTGAAACTAGCCTGGGGGGAAGGGTGGAACCAGCACACACCCCTCCAGGTCAAGCTGCAAGCATCAATCCCTTCCAGCCAGGCCCTGCCTCCCAACATTACACAGTATCTATAGGTATATGAAGCTTTTCAAGGACACTCCAGATCCAAACCTCTACAGAAACAGAATATTTTTAAAAATGCAATCAGAAGGAGAAGGAGGTAGCTGACATCACTATAGTCTGGCATGTTGGCAATAAAGTGCAGAACTGACACTACAGAGAGTAAAAGTGGTCACTGACTTAAGAATACAGAACAGGCACGGTACCAGGCCTGCGGGGGAGAGTGGGTAACCACGCTAATGCTGTAGATAAGCTGTGAAGCACAGACGTTGTTCTCTCTTAGAAAAAGAGCCTCAGAGACGGGAAGGACCAGATATTAAGCCAAATGGGACTGGCTGAAGTCTGAAAGGACTAAAATTGGCCAGAAACTGTGCACATGGTAGTCGGGATGTCGCAGGTCTCCTTCCACACTCCTGTAGCTAGAGGATCATCCTCAAGTCTCTCTACACTGGCAGGACGCAGGATGCCTGGTCCCAGAGAGGCTCTGAACCCCACGAAGCAAGCAAGGCAGAGGGCAGAAGGGAACGTGGGAGTGGACAGTGAGAGAATGCCAAGTCTGCACGCCGTAATTTTTTTTACTTGCGTGCTCTCCTCTTTTCTTTCTTATCTTTCTCTTTCTTCCTTCCTTCCTTCCTTCCTTTCTTTCTTTCTTTTTCTTTTTTTTCTTTCTTTATTTTTTCTTGCTTTCTTGCTTTTCTCTTCCTTCTTGACTATATTTCTGAAAGCGATTAGGTGTAAGGAACTTTCTCTCTTTGTACTCTACCAAAAGGGAGATTCATAATTACAATTTTCAAGAAATGAAGCCTTCACTTTAACAAACTGCAGGCCCCTCCATAAAAAGGCTGAGTTACCTACCTGCACACCACACATTTAACCAGTCAGACCACAGTCCCAACAGAGAATCAGCTTCCAATGAGCCCTTGGCACCTCTACATTGGGAATCAATAGACAAAGTCTAACTTTTAGTTAAAGATTATTTTGAATATAAAAGAAGATGCCAAAAGAATTAAAAACAAAATTAGAATAAAAATTTATGAAGAAATTTAAAAATACAAACAGCTGACAAAAATGAACATGTATATGTAGACAGAACCAATGCAAGAAACATAATCTTAAAAATTAACAAATGAGAATAAGTGTTATTAAGAAAGAAAGATACTTGGTAGGACTTTAAATTAAAAAGAAATAATCTACAATATCCACCCACGGAAATCTTTCAGAAAAGAAAAACATGGAAAAATAAGATAAAGTAAAATGATACTTGAAGATCAATTCGTAAGGTCCAAAATCTGGTAATTATGTGATTTCACTACCACCTCACCTCCAAAATAATGGACTGAGCAATTAGGGGCATAAATTATGCATATGAAATTTCTCAGAATTACTAAGCTAATGACTGACATAAAAATGTACCCTTGGCATAACAGAAAATTCTAAAAGCTTCCTGAAAATAATGCAAAAACAAATATCAAAATGTTTCCAAAGGAAAAGAAAAATCATGATACATCTGGAATTCTCATCGGCCGTGAAGAATACTAATGAATACCTCTTTTCAATTTCTCAGGGAAAATGATTTTAATCTGGTATATTCCCACACTGCCAACCAAAGGAAATGTAGTTTAAAGATATTATTTGAAATATAATGATTCATAAGTTTATTACCCATGTCCCTATTCTTGGAAGGTTACTAGAGGATACATTCCAGGAAAACATACAAAACACAACTGAATATAGGCTGAGTATATAGAACTAATTAAAAACATACTAAGAAATTCCAGGCCGCAGCTGGGCATCAGGCCCAGAAAGCAGTAGTCAGCATTAGAGCACAAGATGGGACTTGGGGAAGAACAGTTTAGGAAGAACAAGTAGACCTGTTGATTATCAAATATTTTTTTTAAAGTCTGAAGAAAGCTATTGTAAGACACTTGACAAACCTAATGGAATATTTAATTAGAGTTGCTGTTTGCTACATAGACAGCTGTGCAAAATAAAGAGATGATATTAACTCCAGAACAAAGAAAGAGTAGTATACTTCAGAAATAATACTTCATTCTTAAATTCAACTGATATTTATAAACGCAATGTTAACAATGACTGTTGAGTTAACCAAAAATTGTGGGGGGGGGGGGGAAGCCAATTTTTTTGAAATGGTGAGAGGTGCTAGTAAAGAAAATCTCAGCTATTAAAGAGTAATTCAATAGTTGGTATTTAAGACATATAGCATTAGTACAAAATACTCTTCAGCATATGAAAATAAATGGAAGGTTGATAGCTAAAAGTCAAATAAAAGGACAACTGCGTGTAAAAGGAGTGGAAAGGAACAGGTGAACCAAGGACATATTATTATTAGGGTAAGTCCTTTAATTTCATTTGCGTTTATAATTTTATACTTGATCCATTTCAATTTTTTAAAAGTAAACATAAAGAAAGATGCTTTAGATGTTCTAAGAAGTATGAGAATTGAAGTGGAACAAAAGAGCTAATCAAAAACAATTCTTAAAAATTCTAAGCTTAAAAATGTAGACCACAAGGCAAATTTGTTTAACTGAATTTTACCCTACAGATATTATAGTACTTTTTTAATGTAAAAATTTTTGGTTTGTGGGGTTATGTTGTTGTTATTTTTGTTTGATTATTTGTTTGTTTGGGGGTTTTGTTATTGTTTTTGTTGATTAAGTCTCCTGGCCAGAATAAAGCATAAGCTTTCATGGATTTTTACAGATAAAGAATATAGTTTGATAATTTTACACTGAATGAAATTTTTATTCTCTGTGTGAAAGCAAATGAAATACATTTTTAGTATGACTTCAAGGTATTTATTGCTAAAGTATGAGCTACTTATGTGCCACGCTAAAAATAAATTATTCAAATCTTCACATAGTTCAGAAATAACATTAACTCAAACAGAATAATGGTATCATGATATGGAAAGGTAAAAAATGTATTTGCTTTACGGTAAGAAAATCAATCAATATAACAAAAAAATTTTAATTCCCAAGGGAAGTGACTTCCTGTTTAAAAAAAAAAAAAGACTTCCTAAAAGGAGCATAAGACTGACAGAATATGAAGAGATATTTATGATCTTTGCCTGACACATCAGGCTGAAACTTAAAGGCAAATTGTGTCACTATGACATTTTAATAATGAGAAGAGCTAATGGTCAGGACAAGAAACCCCCAGGGAAACATTTTCTGACTCAAACTAAAATTTATTTATCAAGTTTTTAAAAAGTAAACAAAACAAAATAAAATATAGAGATATGAGATGCTGAGTCTTTTTTAAAATTTTTATTTTGATATATTTTCTTCATATTTTTCAACAAGGGGAATTGATTTTTATTAATAAAAGAGGGATGAATTATAAAGAAAAGCTAAATAGAAATGAGAATATACCGAAATGGCTGATTTCACTATACCCTAAAAATATTATTCAATTAATGTTAATAGAAGTATTTATAGACAGCTGTATAATGCTATGTTATTAGCACTGGAGATAGAAAACATTTAAATTTTCTGAAATCTACAGGATCATGTGAAAAACAGGCACAAAATACATATTCATAAAAATTAAAGTTCACTATTCAGCTAATGCTCGCCATCATTTTTTCTCTGTTCAATTGTACTAAAAGTTACTTATGAAGGTGTTAGTCTTGGTTCTAGTTTTGTTTACTCCATACATTGCTATTATAAGAACTATTTAAAAGAAAAGAGCATGGTATCTTTTTTCAGAGGTGACTGAGGTGAATTTGGAATACACGTGATGTCTCCAAGGCTTGCTTTGATAAGCAAGAGGTAGATTTGTGTCTTAGTTTCTTGCTGTTGGGTCTGAATACCAGATATACGCAACTTTAAGGAGGAAAGACTTATTTTAAATCACAGCTTCTGAAGGTCACAGCCCACTCACAGGTGAAAGCTAAAAATGGTAGAACCAATGGCAGGGCTGAGCCAGACAGCATTGTAGAGTCGAGCCAGGTCAGAGAGGAAGGGCAAAGCCAGCTCAGACCCAGCGTCTGTCTCCATCAGGCAGGCTCCACCTTCCAGTAGCACACAGTACCCATAGGTGTGGCAGGCTTTGGGGGGATACTGCAGATCCAAATTAAAACATTTTGTCTCTGGCCCTCAGAAGACTGCTGTTTACCTCCTTATGCAAAATGCATTTAATCTTTCTATAAAAATTTGCCAAAGTTTTAACAATTCCAGCTCTGCTTAAAATAAAAATCAAATCAAAAGTCTCCTTAGAGATGAAAGGCACACTCTCAGGTAGGAGCTTCTGTGAACACCAAATAGTTAAGCATTTCCAACATATGATGGCACGGGGTAAGTATTCCCATTCCAAAAGGGAAGAATAGGAGAGAAAGCATTTGGACAAAAGCAAGTTTTAAATCCAGCAGGACAGAGGTTAGACCTTGTAGCTCTCTGTCCAACATGTGGGATACAGTGTGGCTGGGTAGCTGGGGTGAGATGTGAGCTCCAAAGAGCCTGAGTGGCTCCACCCCTATAGCACTGCCCCTGACTGCAACCTCCAACTTCTGCCTGGCCCGGGTCCACTCACAGCTTGTAGCTTTTGTCAGCCCATGACCAACATTTCTGGTATCTTTAAATTTCGGGGTCTCCATTGCACTGTAGTTTCTCCTTTAAAAATTATGCTTGCCCTCACAGGGACATACTGCCTGGCCTCCAAAGCCTTCCTCTGAAATCAGGGTGAAAGCCTCCATAAATCCACAGTTCTTGTACTCTGCAGCCTGTAAAGCCAGGCCTAAGTGGATATTGTCAAGATCTGCCACTGGCTTGAGCTGTAGCCTGGCCCCACTGGACAATCACTGTTGAGGCCTCTGAGTTCTTAAATGATTGAATTTCAGCAAACATTTTTCTCCTTGGCCCTGCAGTACACTTTTCAGAGCAAAGTCTTTGGTTTCTCTACCCTAGAGTTGGTAAAAAATGGAAACGTATTGAATTTGAGAATCCCTGAAGGCATCTTTCCTATAGTCTTCAATATAAGTACTTGGTTTCTTTTTAATGCTAATCTTTTTAATTTCCCTGTACTCTTATTCCCCACTTCTACTGGCCCTTAAGTCTGGCAAAACTGAAAACATTTTACATCATTTTTCTATTATTTTTTCCCTGCCTTATACCACAAGCAGTACCCAACTGAACATCAGGTTGTTTGGAGATTTTCCCCACCAGATAAAGTAGCTCACCACCCTTAATGTCTGTTGTAAGCAAAGTCTCTGGACAAAGGCCAAACGCAGACACACTTTCTGCCACAGCATAGCATGTGTCATTTTTAGATCAATTGCCAATGCTCTCCACCTTGCTATTTGAAACTTTTTGAGCTTGGCCTTTACAACTGACACTTCTATCAGCGTTCTGGTCTTCTGAGCTCCAACCAGAATCTCTCATCAAGCTCGTCTGAGAGGCCTCCAATGCTTCTCCAGATGGCATCGTCAAATCTATCCAAACTTCTCCCACAAACCAGTTTCAAAAGCTTCTAAACCCTAAGGTCAGAAAAATAATCACACCAATGATCCCTCTTTTCTGGTATCAGTTTTCTTTTTTCTTTTTTCTTTTCTTTTCTTTTTTTTGAGACAGGGTCTCTCTCTGTGGTCCAGGCTGGTCCTGAATTCAATTCAGAGCCCAGGCTGGCCTTGAACTCATGGCAATCCTCCTGTCTCAGCCTCCCAAGTGCTGGGATTACAGGATTACAGGCGTGCACCACCACACCCAGCTTATGTGGTGCTGGGGAATCGAACTTGGGTACTTAGCGCTTGGCTTAGCGCTTGCTCAAGCACTTTAACTGCTGAGCCATTCCTCCAGCCCCTGGTATCAGTTTTTATCTTAGTTATTTTCTTGTTGCTGGGATAGAATACCAGACATCCAGAACTTTAGGAAGGAAAATTTTATTTTAAATTATAGTTTTAGAAGGTCACAGTCTATTCACAGGTAGGCATCTAGAAATGGTGGAATTACATGGTTGGGCTGCAGCTGGACACAGAGCTCCTCACAGCACGGCAGAACAGAGCCAAGTCAGACAGGATGGGTGGAGCTAGTATCCACCCCTCCAGGGCACGCCCCAAGCACCTGCCCATTCAGCAAGGTCTTACCTCCCAAGAGTACACAGCATCCCAAGGTGTACTAGGCTTCTGAAGGACACTCCAGAGCCAAACCACAACTGTCGGCCACCCTTGCTATTCTTTTTACTTATCATAAGAATGTTGGAAAACCAAGTAATTCCATTGTACACTTAGAGTCTTTTATGAAATGGAGATTATGGCTTTCTCATAATGCTGTTATGACAATAAAATAAAATATTAGCACTCAAGGTTGTCTGGTAAACTTGGAAACACTACATACCACATATCGTGTAATCCTTAAAATGATTTATGAGGCTACTATCTTCATTTTATCAATGAGGTTTAGAATGATGAGGAAAGTTAGTGCAAGTTACATGAAGAGTCAGAGATGAAGCTGACTCATGAAAGCAAGTCCTAATTCTATATCTTATTCTTTTCATCACTTTACAAAGATGTTTATATTTTAAATAATATATTTAGAGGTCAAATATAATCCAAATGATGAGGGTTGTTTAATGAAATGATTGAAGATGTGACCTGCTCATGAAGGTCTTCCTGGAGTGTAATTCCTTTGGGAAACAAAGCAGAAACTAGACATGGATCCAAACTATCACAGGCCTAAGTATCTACATTACTGGTATTTTTGTTTGTTGGTTGGTTGGTTTTAAGTAACCTCTTCCATCATCCGCTAACATTTCTTTTAGTGAAGTCAGAAGCAATAGCTGTTCTCAAGAAAATGGCTTGTATTTGTTTCAAATGCAGGTGGTTGAAGCATAAATTGTGTCGAACTACAATAGCAAATCACGAGTTGGAAAGCTCCCGTGTCTGTCAAAGTACGTTAGACACCGTATCAACAGCAAGCTGTTTAAATTGTCACAGCGAATTTTTTAGCTATTTGCAAACTATTTGGAAGTACGAAGTGGAAAAGCCTAAGCAATTTGTGAAATTTATAAAGCTGTTTCAATATCTTGGAGAAAGAACTGGTTTTTTTTTCAAATCATGTGTCTTCTAAAATTGAAGCCCATGAATATGCTAAATTGAAGCTATCTTGGCTCCAATTCATCAGAATAGTGAAGCCAGGCTAGGCAGCCAGAGATCAACATTTATGTTGTGATGAGGCTGGGAAGGAAGCTGAGAGTGGCCAGCAGTCGCTATTTAAAAACTCCATTCCCTCTGAGTGTTTTATCTTTGACTAAACTCACAAATAAAGCATTATGCACTAGTTAAGTTTTCTTCTTTTCTATCTGACCAGCTTTTGCCATGAAGGAAGGGTGACTTTGCCACCTTTCACTCATCTAATGCAGTCATTTGGATCTTGGGATTTTCTGAGTTAAAATCTGGGAAAAAGCAAATGAACTGGTTAAAACACAAAACATTTGCTACTGTATCCTTTTGTATAATCTATTTTTGCCTCCAGTGTAGGTCCTGGCTTTCCAAAGTGATTACAAAGTTTAGTGCCTCGATATGTCTATGTTTATGGTAGCATTTAGGCATTCTCTAATTTGCATAGGAGCAGGAAAGAAAATGTCTGTGAAGTGCCTCCCCTAGATCCCTTTAAGATAAAAGGATTTTTTTTTTTTTTTTGCAAATCATCATCACCATTCCCTGACAAAAGAAACAAATAGGCTCCATCTTTCCCATTTAATACCCATAATTTAAATTTAAATTGAAAAGAAAAGTTGTACTAAAACTATTAATTATTAATTGTCAGATGGCAATCAAGTCTTTGTGTATCTTTTGTTCATGTGTGCCAGACTGCACAGAGGAACAATTTGTGTG
This sequence comes from Ctenodactylus gundi, assembly GCA_004027205.1. Classification (NCBI taxonomy): domain Eukaryota; kingdom Metazoa; phylum Chordata; class Mammalia; order Rodentia; family Ctenodactylidae; genus Ctenodactylus; species Ctenodactylus gundi. The sequence continues at coordinate 165,115 of PVKB01001710.1, read as the reverse complement.
CATGTGTGTGTCTAGGTGGATTTTCAATATGATGACACCAGACTGAAGTTCCCTGGAGGATGCACCCAGCAGCACCTTCATTATAATTCTTTTGAATCCAGGTGTTGCTTGAGAACCTACCTACTTACCCTATGCTGCCACCTGACCCTGCGCACCATGAGTTGCCATCTAGTGTCTTTGTTAGTTTTGCCCCGGTGTATACTATGTGGCTAGTTTCTGATCTAGCTCACAAAACAAAGAAATCAGTCTATGAACTACAACTACAGTTTCAAAATGATTAAAGTAAGAGAAGATCTAGGTTTTATGTTCACTTTGCATCCTCTTCCAACACCTTGTACAATGCCAGGCACTCAGTAAGCACTTGTTAAAATGAAATTAGATACTAAAGAGAGAGAGATTTGTGAATATGGTGAGAAGAGGGGCTGGCTGCTGCAACTGTGGATAGGGACCTACAGTCCCTACCAGGAATATTACTTTTGAGTTCATCCAATTTCAATTCATGAAGCAGCAGATCCACAGACAGACAATTTAGTCAAAAAACACAACCAGAAAGAGATTTTTTTGTGTGTGTGTGCTTATTTTCCATTAGACTGAAACACAAAACCACTGAGACTTCCCTGACAGACCCTGATCATGGAGATTTCAGAACAAAAGAATTGTGGCCCAGCGTCTTCCTGTGAGTCCCCAATCCTGGATATTTATCAAAGCTACACCTTCAAAATCTCTTCTATCCCTGCACCACTACCTCTTTTTAGTGTTAATCGCAATATCATGCATCCAAAAATAAAAACCTGAAAAGGAGTCCAGGGTTGCTAATCTATATAAAAGTCCTAAACAAAGCAAAAACAGTTAATACCCACCCTTACCGGAGTGATGAAAGGTGATAAGATCTGTAGGACTGAATTCATTTCAGACACCACTATTTAAGCTAATCCTCCCTGTGGTTCAGGGAACAAAGCATTCCGCCATGAGACAAACAGGGGTCCTGGGTTTTATTCCCTAACTCTCCTGTTCTTGCTGGTCAAAGTGAAAGGTATTAATCTAATGCTCTGCGCTTGTATTCAGAACCGCAGCGTCTTAGAGCAACTGGTGGTCTGGCCAACCAGCTTTTAAAAACCAATAGTCTTTCTAGCTCCAGAATCTTCTTACATAGTGTGTAACCACAAAGAGCATATCAGCAAAAGGCAAGCTGAAGAGACTTCTATTTTAAAGCTATACCTTAGTTGTGTACTTAACTAAAAGTTTTTGAGGAGTTTTTAATACTTTTCCATATTTATATGCTTACTTGTCCAGCTATCCCAAACAATATCATCTTCATTTGATAAACTTTTAAACATTTCCAATAATTGACGGTAAGTTATTCTACTAAAAATGATCAAATCTTTTCCCCTAACATGAAAACATTAATCAACATGTACAAAAGAATACAATCAGAATAGTCATGAATTGTTATACAAGAAAATAGCAGGAATTTCTCTGACCTAGAAATTTTATAATGAAACTAGTCTATCATGTCTGGCTTTCTAGCGCCTTCAGATTCTTTGGCAGCAGCCTTCTCATCTTTGACTTTCAATTGCTTGATCCCTTAGATTAAATCTGAGGGGACACAAACAGTCCCTTTTCATAATTATCAAGTACTGTGAGGAACGTTAAAAGGCAATATCAAAGGGACATAGGTAATAGAACTCAAGAAATCAATGTAGGTCAGAGGGTTGAGGGGGTACTGAGCTCAGGAGAGAGCTAGTGACTCAGAGTTTTTGTTTACATTGCCTCATTCATGGTTATGTACAACTGCCCTACTTTTACAATTGTATGTTAAGTTCAAGTTTGAGTTCTTAACAACTGAAGAATAGGAAAAAGATGGAGACAAAAGGAAAGCTGAATTAAATTGCATTCATTTCTTATTGGAAGATAGTTTGATAGAGATGTTTTTGGACAATGTCATGAAACAGCATCCTACTTGAGGGAAATATTTGTTTGTTGGAGAAGTTTAGAAAATGAATAAAAGAAGAATGGAGCTAGACGAAATTATATTGTATTTAAAAGAGGAGAAGGAAGGAAAACTATTAGTAGTTTGTCATGTAAGACAAGGCTATAAAGACTTAAAGTGGAATGATGGTAGAATGTAAAAGAATAACTTCACAAAAGAAATTACAAAGAAAAGAACTTGAAATTTTGCAATTGAATGGATGACTGAAAGAAAAAAAGATAACATGGAAAAGTCAATGTAAGGTGTCAGAATGGAAGACTGGTGATGCATTGCAGAGAAAGTGAGTCCATCACTCCAGTGAGAGATATCAAGCCCCTGAGCAGATATAGAAAGACCAAGACTGACATTAAAAGAAAAAAATAAAGAAATAAAAACAGAATCATGGCAGACTAGAGGAAATACAGGCTGTTCCAGGAGACTGAACCAGATCATAAAGTATGTAGCTATATGTTTGAGTCTGAAGCATTGTAGGACAGCGAAAGATTAGATGGGAGGAGAGAGAGAGGGAGGAGAGAGAGAGATAGAGAAGAAAGAGAGAGAGAGAGAGAGAGAGAAAGATACACCCCTACTGAAAGATGTGGTAGCACAGTTGGGGCTGAGGGGATGGAGCTGACAGAGAATCCCAGGATAACTAAGAACGCAGACTACTCTGCCACTGTACAAGTAGATACTCATTCTGAGCAGAAGACCTGAGATCAGCAGGATATGCCAGCCAACGAAGAAGTTCCAGCATTTCCCAACAGATTTTGACAGCGTCGCGATGGAAGCGGCCTTAGGAAACCATCCCATTGGCTGCGCAGGCTGCCAGAAACCATTGCATTTTCTCTCTCAGTCAGATGCAACAGCCAGTTTTCTTCAGGGACTTCAGTGACCCGAAAGGCACTCACCCTCTAAGTGGGCTCAGAGAAAGAGTGACTGAGATGCAGAACAGCTAAGAACTCTAGGCCATCGGAAGTGTTCTGCAAAGCAGGAGGAACGCCAGCTGCCTGGCAGCAACAAGCTTCCTGTAAAGGCAGAACACTCACTGAACATGGAGAGAAGCCGAGACAGCTTCCGGCCTTTGAAATTGTGGATTCAGCATGATGACAGGAAATGAGACCACTTATGTGTGGATTTGGTACCGGCAGTGCTGTGACTGAAACCGGCAGAAATCTTCATGCCCAGGGCTTTCCCACGCAGGTCAGACCCTGAAGGCCTGGTTGCCTCTACCCAGCTCAGAGGCATTCGGTTTCTGGCCACTGCTTACTCACTTTCCAGCCATACCTCAGGCACAATGACTGGGGATTTCTGGGGACCTGAAGCCTACAACCCAGACCAGTCGACAAACTCCGTGAGCCAGAGGCACGGCAGGCAGCTGTAACCCTATGTGTACAAAAAACTCAGACATGAGTTTGCATTTAATCGTTCCAAACACAACTTTAACATACCCTCCCTCCCCATCTGTGGAAAAGTCAGTTATAGTGCAACCTTCAGATTTCTATAAATGTTTAGAGCTGTTTGAGCTATTGGCGAAAAGAATTTTAAAAATTGTTTTGCAACTTTCCTAATGTTAGATATATCCTAACATGAGAAGTCCACGAAAAAAAAAAGAGTCACTATTTTAATTACCTCCACAGCAGAAATCTTAATCTCTATTAGCTATTGTTTTGGCTCCTGTTGTATTCTATGTTGTTGTGTTTTTAGCTCATTAATGAGTTTTTGTGTGGTTATCTAATTTTATGTGTTTTTAAAAGTTCTACAGCAAAAAGTTGTTTTTGCTCTAGTATATTACCTTTTTCCAATTTTATTCTGTTATCTTTTCTTTTTTGTTCTTTCTACTGTAATGTTTTATTCTGTCTCCCTTTCTTCGATTAGAAGTATCTTGAAAACACTTTTCTATCATTACTGCCTAATATTTTGGCTCTATTCAATATGAATTTTACCTCTTTTCTTATGCTAGTAAAATTATAGAGATTAATTTAAACAAAATTTTATTATATGTTAATATGTGGTTTATTTTCAATTTTCAATGGCTCCTGCTTCTTCCTTTTTCTGAAATCAGTGCTGGGAGTCAAGCTTTCAACACTGAGTATGCTGAGTCATGAAAGATACTGACTGAGATACTGAAATACACTCACAGCCCAGGTCACATCAGAAAGAGAAAGCTGTAGTACCCTCCAAAATAGTGAAAAGGGTATCTATCCCAACACATGTGCAATCTTAAAGATGAAAACGCAAGAAGACTGAGCAAATAACATACCACCAAAGTTCATAGCTCCCCAGTAACTGAATGCATAGGTATTGAAGTAGATAAAGTACTAGACAAAGCTTTCAAAAGTTGACTGTTAAAAATGATCAATATATTGAAAAAATATTCAAACTATAAGCTGACTAAATTCAGGAAGACAATGCAGGACATGAAAAACTATTTAAATGAAGGCACAGAGGTTCTGAAAAAAATAAACAGAAACTTAGAAATGAAAAACTCATTGAGTCAAATGACTCAGTTGAAAATCTCACCACCAATGAACTAGATCAGAGAAAAGAAAGAATAGTAGAGTTAGAAGATGGCTGGATGAGCTAGAACAGACAGTAGTAAAAAGAAATAAATAAAAATCTATAAGTGAAATATAAAGTACTTGTCTAAAAAGCCCAAGGCTCTGAGTTTGATTCCTCAGAGCAACATAAAGCCAGAGGTGGTGTTAATACCTGTAATCCCAGGATACTGAGCCAGGAGGATGACCATGAGTCCACAGCTAGCCTGGGCTACATAGTGAGTTCAGGACCAGCCTGGCTACAGAGACTCTGTCTCAAAAAATAAATAAATAAATAAATAAATAAATAAATAAATAAATAAATAAATAAAAAGAGGTACAACATTAAAAGACCAAACTGAAGATTCATATGTCTCTAAGAATGCAGACTAATGGCATAGAAGCCTTATTGCCTCATTCAGGGAAATAATATTCAATAATTTCTTGAGTTTAGAGAATTTAACAGATAGAAGAATAACATGAAAAAAACTGTTTACCATGCTTAACATAGCAAAAATTTAAGAAAAAAAGAAAAAATATTAAAGGCTGAAAGAGAGAAACATCAAGTCATTTATAATGACAAAACTCATCAGAATAACAGCAAATTTATTAATAAAAAGTCTAAAGGCCAAGACAGTATGTATCTCAAACCCTACCAAAAAATAAATCTATTTCTGTTACTGTGTTCTGCAAAGTTATCCTTCAGAATTGAAAGGGAACAGTTTCCAGAATAGCATAAACTAGAAGAATTTAGGACCACTGATTCAGCTTTGAAAAAGACATATGAAGCAACCATATGTAGTAAAGAGAAGATAATATGTGTTGTGATTTGAGTCTGGAGTGAAGCCTCACGTACCCATAGATACATTGCACTGTTGGGAGGGGGGTGCTGGCTGGAAGGGAAGGATGCTCAGGGATTGACTGGAAAAATGTAGCTCCAACTCTTCTCTCTGACTCTGCTGTTTTGCAATATCATGGGGGAGTTCTCTTACCAGCTTTGATGCTGCCAGTTGTAGTAATGTCTCCAACTACCTATAAGTAAATGACACCTTCTGAAAATGTGAAAGTAAATCTTCACTCTCTTAAGTTGTGGATGTCAGGTATTCTGCCCAGCAACAAAAAAGTAACTAAGACAGAAATTGGTACCAAAGAAGCAGGGTCACTGCAGTGACTTTACCTGACAATGTAGTTTGGAAGCCTTTGAAACTGGCTTGTTGGAGGAGTTTGGAAAGGCTTGAGGATGTTGGCTAGAGAAGCCTTGGAGTGCTCTGTGCACAGCTTACAGGGAGATTCTGATCAGAACCCAGGAAAATATAATGCTAATGAAAGTATGGATTGGAAAGGCCAGGCTCAAGAATTTTCAGATGGGAAGGAGAACAATATTGGAAAGCCATCTAAAAAGCGTAAGTGCTATGCTGTGGCAGAAACTGTGACTGCATTTGGCCCTTCTCCAGAGACTTTGCCGGAATCTGAGATTAAGGGTGCTGGACTACTCAATCTGCTGGAGGGAATCTCAAAGCAGCCGAATGTCCAGGCTGTCACATAGTTACTGCTTGCAGCTTTGAGCCAACTCCATGGGGAAAGACAGGAGTAATAGCAGGAAAATAAGATAGGAACAGCTTTTCGTATTGCCAAACCGAGAGAGCCTGCAGTGATGGCAAAAGAGCACGGGAAAGTTGCAAAGATGAAGATTCATAAAAGCCACGTACTTACCACCAGGACTATGGGAAAGAGGCCTTGAGGGCCTCGCAAAAGCCAATAGGACCCCATACTTTACTAACTCGAGAGTGAAGAGGCAAAGGACTTTGCTTACGAAGTGTATCCCAGGGCATTCTACCACACCAAAGCAAGTCACCTAGAGTTCAGCCATCAAAAACTTAAAGGCTTCTACAGAGTTTGTTCAAGTGTATTAATTTACTGCTTAAGCTAGCAGGGACCTTGGCAATATTTACACAGTCCTGGCTTCTACCTAGATGTCAGAGGAAGGCCTTGTTGTTAGGCAGCGTGCCATTGGTACGGCAGAGTATAAAGTTGTAAAGGAGAAACCTAAGGTACCATAGACATTCCAAAAATTTGGAGAAACAGGAGCATAGATCATTCCCTGAGGAAGGCTACAGGCTGTGGGTGGAATCAGCCCAATGAAAAGAAAATGGAAGTTGTAGCCTGTGGCAATGCTGTAGGGGTGGTGCCACCCGAGCTCCACAGAGTTCATATTTTGCTGCTGCCACAGTTTACCCCAGGTGCTGGACATAGAGATACAGGATTTAACTCTTGCCTGACTGGTTTAGAACTTGTTTTGGTCCAATTGTCTTTTATCCTCCTATTTCTCCCTTTTGGAATGGGAATATTTATTTCTGCCTGTCTGTTGCATGTGGAAAGTGCTCTACTCTTTAGTTTTCACAGAGGTATACAACCAAGGGTTTGGCTGGCAAAATCTTAGAGGAGACTTTGGACTTTGACTTTTTTTTCGCAAAGGTGAAACTATTAAGACTTGATAACCCTTAGAAAAGGACTGAATATATTTTTCATAGGAAGATAAGTGAGTCTTCTGAGAGCCAGGAGAGGAATGATGTGGTTTGGCTCAGGAGTGTCCTTCAAAAGCTTCAAGTAACTGTGGATACTGAGTACCTTCGGGAGGTGAGGCCAGCCTGGAAGGGGCAGATGCCTGAGGCTTGCCCTGAAAGGGTAGCTCCACCCTTCCTGACTAAGCTTTGCTCTGCTATGTCATGAGGACCTCTGTCATCAGCTTCAGTCACACCATGTGCTTATTCCACTGCCATCTGCCCATAAATGAACTGAGATCTTCTAAAATTGTAAAATAAAATAAATCTTTCCTCTCTTAAGTTATGGGTGTTGGGTATTCTCTCACAGCCGTGAAAAAGTGACTAGGACAAAATGAAAGGTGTAACTAACATGTTGCCTATAAGAAAAGCAGAAATGCAATTAACTGGCAAAGACTGAAAGTGAAAAGATGAAAAGGCTGGAATCTGAAAATAAGTACAAGAATCTACAATAATAATTGACAAGGCAAACCAAGATGCGATTAGAAGAGACAGAAGTCTCCAGTACATAATGGTAAAGGTGGAAATGCACAAGATGATTTACTGCACGTGTACGAAACATTGGTGCACCCATTTATAATGGCAAAACTCACCAAAGTAAATGCAGATTTTTCACGTCAAAAAAGAAAGGAAGACAGAAAGACAAGGAGAAAGAAAGAGAGAGAGAGAGAGAGTCAACAAGAAAACAACAAAGTTAAACTACTCTATGGATCAAAATAGGCTTACTGGATCTATGCGGAATCTTCTATCAAGCAACAGCAGAAAATACCTTCTTTTCAGCAGCTCGTAGAACCTTTCCCAAAAGAGGTCATATTTTAGAATATAAAACAATTCTACCTTCTCCAAAGTAGGTCATAATTCAGAACATAAAAAATCTGAACAAATAGAAAAATCACTGAAATAATTTCTTATGTATAAGAATTAAAATAAACACTAGAAGTAGCAATTTAAACTACGGGAAATATTCAAAGCCATTGAAATTAATAATACACTTTTGAATGATTATGAGTTACTGAAAAATCTGGGCAACTTTTTTCCAAAATTAGAATTATTTCAAAACTGAAACAGAACATACCAGAACTTATAAATATATCGAAGACAATTTTGAGGGGGAAAGTTTATAACTATGAGTACTTGGATTAGAAAATTGGGGACTCCTTTAATACATAACCTAATGGTACATCTCCAGGTCTTTGAAAACAAAAGCAAATCAAATTAAACTATCGGAAGGAAAGAAATAGTACCAGAGGTAAAAGTATTAAAATGCAGACTAAAAATACAAAGGATCAATGAATTAAATTACTGGTTTGTTAAAAAGATAAATAAGGAGAGGGGGGAGGTCTTGTAACATTGCCAACATGTATTTGTGCACAAAATGCTCAAGATCAATGTCAATTTTAAATTTTGCACCTATAAGTATCACTAAAATGGGAAAAAATGAATAAAAATGAAGCTATAATTCTAGACTTTAATACCATCATGTTTAATAAAGAAATCTATAAACAAAAAAGAGATGAATAAGATTGATAAAATCTTAGCCAAGCTAGCCAAACAATGGCTCAAATGACTAAAATATCAACTATTCTTCACAGAACTAGAAAAAACAACCTTAACAATTGTGTGGAACCATAGAAGATCCAGAATCCCTAAAGCAATTCTGAATAGCAAGGGCAAAGCTGGAGGAGCCGTAATCCCAGACTTCAGAAACTACTACAAAGCAAGAGGGATTGAATCTATATGGTACCGGTGCAAGAACAGACAAAAGATTAGTGGAGCAGAATTGAGGATACTGAAACAAACCCAACACTCTTAGTCACCTGATTTTTGACAAAGAGGCCAAAACAATCCACAAGAGAAAAGACAGCATCTTCAACAAATGGTACTGGGAAAACTGGATTTCCACAAGCAGGAGAATGAAATTAGACCCATATCTGTCTCCACACACTAAAATCAGATCAAAATGGATCAAAGAACTGGATATCAAAACAGAAACCATGGACCTACTGGAAAAAAAAATAGGTAAAACCCTAGAAGACATAGGGACAAGCACAAATTTTCTGAACAGATCAACAAGTGGGCAAGTAATCTCAGCAAGAATCAACAAATGGAACTATATTAAACTAAAAGCTTTTGCAGAGCAAAAAAAAAAAATCAACAAGATAAAGAGACAACCTACAGAGTAGAAAAATATCTGCATCAGTAATACTTCAGACTAAAGATTGATATCTAGAACATACAAAGAACTCAACAGCATAGAATCCCTTAAATTAAATGACTCCATCAAGAAGTGGGCAGCTGGAATGAAAAGAAGATTCTCAGAAAGAGAAGTGCAGATGGCCAACAAACACATGAGAAAGTGTTCTCCATCACTGGCCATCAAAGAAATGCAAATAAAAACATGTTGAGGTTTCATCTCACTACTGTGAGAATGGCCTACATCAAGAACTCACAAAGCAACAATTGTTGGTGAGGGTGCCAAAAAAAAAAAAAAAAAAAAGAACTCTGCTCCACTGCTGGTGGAAATACAGTCTGGCCAAGCCACTATGGAAAGCAGTCTGAAGATTCCTTATAAAGCTGAGAATAGGCATTCCATTTGATCCAGCTACTGTTCAACTAGGCATGTTCCCCCAAAAAATAGTCAGCATAGGAGAAAAACACATATAAATCCATGCTTACAGCAGCACAATTCATAAGAGCCAAATCCTGGAAAAAATATACCTGCCCATCCATACAGGAATGGTTAAAGAGGATGTGGTACCTTTACCCTATGGAATACTATGCGGCCACAAAGAAAGACAGATATGAAGCCTTTGAAAGAAAAGGAGGCCGCCTAGATTCAATAATCCACAGTGGAATGGACCAAAAACAGAAGACTAACTGTATATGGGTGTCCCACTTATGAAATTCACAAAAATAATCACATAAAAAGGCCCCAACACTAGTGATGGAGCTGAAAGAGAGTGATGGCTAGTTAGGAAAGGAAGGGACCTCTGAAAAAGATGGCCATGCATGGTCATTGATTCTCTAATGTTTCTAATGTGTTATAGAATTTGGAATTCATGTATATGTAAATTAAAAATAAGTAAATAAAATGGTAGTATATTATAAAAATTAACCAATTTAACAATTTTTCTGGGCAGGTTCTATTATGATTCTCATTTTAGAATAAAGAGATCCGAGACCTTAGGAAATATGTCCAAGAGTGAGCAGCTAGCACATATAAAGCAACAGTTCACAAGAAGGACATATTAATTCATGGCTAGCATGATGGGACCTGGGAGGATGTTAATCTTCATTGCCAAGTTGATTGGCTTACGTGCCGGCCATGAGATTAGCAAAGCATGCTTAGGGGTGTGTCTGGCTGGATCACGAGAGTGTGACGTGGGGCTACATCTGGTCTCTGTGCCTTCCTTTCTTCCCCTGCTCTTTGCTTCTTAGGTGCATGAGTTGAGCAGCCTTCATTTGCCATATTGTTTGCATTGTTGCTAGCCACCCATGGGCTAAAACCTCTGAAATTATGAACTGAAATAAACCTTTTCTTTCTTTTCCTTTTCTTAAAATTAATTGAGTGATTTAGTTTCACAGTTCCGAGGATTAAACCCAGAATCTTTATGCTGAGCTACGTGCCTAGTCCAATTCCCATTATTTTTTTTTTTTTCATTTTGAGAGAGTCACACTAAGTCACTCAATTACCAGACTGGGCTTGAACATGCAATCCTCCTCATCCTCATCCTCCCAGAGTGTAGGGATGACAGGTGTGCACCACCACACCCGGTATCTCTTTTCCCCTTAAATTTGCCTTGCCATGCATTTCATCTCAGAAAAAAAAAGGCTGATATATACAGATGAATAGATATTTGGGGAGATGAATAAATGAATGAATGAACGTGAAGAAATTTCAAAACTGCCACATTGAGCTTAGGGCTACGGTAACAACTTCTTTGCAACTGTAATATTTTTCAACTAGTCAAAAATTTTAATGAACCAAACATTGCTATTTAATAACTTACATACACTTCAAACTTACAGATATGAATTGAACACAGCACAAGGATGTACGACATCGATTAATATGATTTAAAAGATAACCACTCATATTTACAATGGTAACTGTTAAAATTCATCACAGAAAAGCCTGTAATTTTGGTAAAAGACAAGCTATCATTCAAAAACAAATCTGTCTGCCACACTGTCATTAAAAATCAGATGTGGGCTTACAATGAGAGGTAACTTCCAATTTTTGTCTTTGAGGAGCTGAAAGTTAACAAGAAAATTTAAAATTTTTGATCATTATAAACTATCTCTTTCAATACAAGACATGAAGAAGAAAAATCCGACTTTTAGAATTGCCCCAATGGAAAACAGCTACATCATACCCATATGCACTAATAGAAAGCTGTCGACATGGTTCTCCCCAGTACTGCCGGGTAACTGACAGGAAATCATGATGGTTCCGATGAATTCAACGAGTGAATGAAAACAAAAACATCAGTGAAGTGTCTCAATGACTGAAGACAGAGAAAAGACCATGCACCTAGGTGATCCCAAATGCAAGTCAATTCTATAAGAATTTTAGAAAATTCTTCAGAACATTCATTCCCCAGTCATTTGGACATTCCTGTGTCCCATAAAGTCTTCAAAACCTGAATGGGTTTATCTGAAAAATGGAGATGATTATATAATGCTGCCCTTTCACAGGTAGCCAAATGGCTGAAAAAATATTCGAAAATGATTACTAATGTGTGAAATAATATTTTATTGTTGTTTGGATCTGTAACATCCCCGGAAGTCTCATGTATTTAGATGTTATAGATTATCTATGGAACCATGCGCTGATAGGAGATGGGGCCCTGTCTGGAGAGGTAGATTATGGGTGTGTGTAGACCATAGTTGTGTAAGATAGGCATATGGCAGATTATAGATTATAGGCATGTGGGTTATAGATTACAGGTGCGTGATGAATTATAGATTACAGCCATGGACCTAGAAGGGACAGGCCACTGGGACAGGACATGAAAGGATCAATACAACCTTCCCCCTTCCTCTGGGACTTGGCCTTCTGATTACAGTGCCATGAAGAGCTGCCTCCACCTCCCCCTCCACCATATGCTTCCACCATTGCCAGCTGCCCATGAATAGACTAAGACCTTCTGAATCTGAGCTAAAATAAACCTTTCCTCTCAAAAAAAATTTGAAAATTCCTTGCACAGTAAAAGAAACAATGGAGTAAAGAAAACCTACAGGATGAGAAAAAGAAAATCTGCCAGCTACTCTTCCAATAAAGAATTAATATCAAAAATATATATTTATAAAAGGTCAAAAATTTAACACCAAAACAAACATAATCCAATCCATTAAACTGAATAAAAATTTCTCAAAATTATACATGGTCAAGAAGCATATACATAATGTTTAGTACCTTTAACCTTCAGGAAAATGCAAGTTGAAATATATTTGAGATTCTATGTCTTCCCAGTCAGAATGGCCATTCTCAAGAATGCCAACAACTATAAATGCCGGCAAAGATGTAGGGAAAAGAAATCCTTTGACAATGCTGGTGAGAATATGAATCAGTGCAGCCATTGTGGAAATCAATATGGAGGTTTCTCATAAAACTAACCACAGAGGTAACACTTGATCTGCTTGTGCTGTTCCTCAGTATGTACCATACAAATTAAAATCAGTATACTACAAAAATACCTGCATACCTATGTTTACTGTAGTGCAATTCACAACAGATAAGCCACAGAAACAGCTGGAGTACCTCTCAAATAGTAAGTGGATATAGAAAACATAACATGTGTAAATACTGTAGCATTATTCAGCCATAAAAAAAGAAAAATTATGTGATTTGCAGGAAAATGGAAGGATCTGGAGATCGCCATGTTAACCAAAATAAACCAGACTCAGATATATAAATGAAGTGTGTTTTCTCTCCTATGTGAAATCTAGGGAAAGAGAAAGAGAAAATTAAAATAAAAGAAAGACTATTAGAGATGGGAAAGGGAATCAGTGGGGCAGAGCGAGGACAAGCTGGTGTTATGTGAGTTGGAAGAGATCAAAGTACATTATATACATGTATGAATTTGTCAAAATACATTTCAATAGTTTATATAACTAATGTGAATTAATAAAACTGTTAAAACAAAAAGGAGAGAAAAAGAAGAAAAAAGAAGGGGAAAACCCCAAAGATCAAAGTCTATTCACAAAATCGGTGTTACACACTGGAAAGTGAAAAGCACTATTCACGATGTCAGTCTAAATGCTACAGCAGGCAGATAGTGACTGCATCCGCCCTGATCGCACCTGTCTCTTCCTTTGTCGCCACTTGTGCAAGTTCTGCTTGGCACTCATGATGCAAATTACTTGCCTGGTCTTTGTAACCCTGCCAACACTTCAATAAAATGATAGTGACCCCTGTCTTCAAGAATGTCCAATACGGTGAGGCAGCTGGGAACAGGTCATTGTCATGGCAGCCCGAAAGTCTAGTCCAGCAGAAGAGGGTCAGAAATGGCTTCTTGAAGGAAATGAATGGAAATTAGTCCAAAAGGAGTAAGAGCCGCAGGGTAGAAATATGATGCCATGGGATGGGTAGGGACAGAGTGTCCCGGAAGGGGAAACAACCGAACTAAATGTCCGAGTATGAAATATTGAATGCCTGTGTAAAACTGGGTGAGAGAAAACAACATGGAGGATTATACACAGTTTAATGTTACTGTTTGAATCAGGAAATATACCTATGTATAACACTTTGACTAAACCATAAAGATTTTCATATACTCCAGAGGAACTTAAACTATATTCCCCGAAAGAATGGTCACTTCAGCCATCATAAAGGATGAATCAAAAGAGACCAAAAATAGAAGAGAAAAATCAATTAAAATAATGAGAACTTGACCTAAAATCGAGGCAATGCTGGTGAAAAGCAAAAAAGTACCCAGAAAATAATTTAAGAAGCACAATCCATGAAAATTATAGGAATAATGGAGACTAACTATAGATTGGCAGAATAAATTCATAGTTAAATGTTGGTACCATTAATTAAATGTCTATACAACACAAAGAACATTAAAGAAATAAGTTCAATTCGTGTGTTTTAGGATGCTGGAGACAAAACAGGGAAAGTTCAGTCTTCGGCACGCTGACTTGTGTGTAGCCTGTTGGCAATGTAATTTAGCATTTTAATGAATAGCTAAAATTCAAGCAGGAAGCTGAGCTGGTCTTGTAAGCCAGCGGTTAAAAACCAAAGAACAAATATCAAATCTGAAGGATGGAATTTCAAGGAGAGTGGAATTTTCTATTTTACATGTGAGACTGTTCAACTTCTGTGTATCCATGCTTCTGGATTGCCTTTCGCCTCTGAACAGAACTAAAAACAAAGTAAGTTTTTATTTTTATAAGTAGAAAGTCAATGCGACTCTACAAAGAGACTATGTCATGTAATCAGAGAAATGTGATGACCAGAGGCTGTCAACATTTGCAGGGCATCCACAGGAGCAACATACTCGCATTAGAAGGGTATTTTTTTTTAACTTTTACAATTACAAGATGAACACTGATGCTTTCTTTTCCTCGCTTCTTTTTCACCTTTCAAACATATGTACATTATATATATATTTAAACGAAAGTCATTAGGTCATGTGAGGTAATGCTCAGGTACAAAAAAACCTTAGAAAACAAAGGTTGCATGAGAGAGACTTGTTTGTGCTAACGTAACTCCCACGGCATTTTCTCATGATGAATTCAGCAGCAATTATTTAATGGCATAAATTCTGATTTTTGCTGCTTTTCCGTCAGTAAGCTCAACCTCTTTCTCAGTCATTACAGTCATTATGCAAAGTGTGTAGATGGCTCTTTCACTGCTGTCTGAGATTAAGTTATTAAATATTTATTAAGGACTGAGACAAGTGCTGATCCAGCCTAACCAATGTACATTCCTCCACCCTGCAGCAAATTAGTCTCCAGAAGGTCTGTGTGTCATTTCTTAGATGACTTCAGGTGATGAATTTACTAAGTCATAGAGCTCTTTTGCCTAGGAGTGATATGCACACCCGCATTAATATTTGTATAAATATTTTCACCAAAAATTATTTGCATATTTTGAATATAAATGTTAGGAAGCAAGAAAATGAAATGTTTGCCAGGATTTACAATGACTTTGAGCATGTGGATTCCTAGGCTGATTCTGTTAAAAGATTTCTGACTATAGTCCAAGTTCATATTTTATTTATCTTTGTTACCTCTGCCTCATGTCTGTCACAGTGTTTTATAAGTGATAAACACAGAACCAGGTATTATGTTTACACTCTCGAATTATTTTCAGACACAATATTACTTGTATCTTTTTGTTGACTTGGAAAATACATTTGAAAGTTTATAACTTTATAATTATATTTTTGTCTAGGAGGTTCTTGCTGTCCTCCAGGGTGGCTAGCTGTACAGTTGACTCAAAATCTGAAGTGCTGTGATTTTTATGGTCTCTAAAGCACATGCAATTTGTCAATTATCTGTACCAATTTTTTAGAGAACCAAAAATGATGGTTTTATTTTCTCCTAATCTCTGTAATAATCATTTCCCATTTCATTAGCATTTTCTTTGATCATTATCATTGTTATTCATTGAAAAGTTTTTGGACACTATCTATTTTTAATCTTAAGACCCTGACATGTTTTTTAAAAAAAAATAGCTTCAGAAACCATTATTTAGGCAATAGTAATTCTTAAGATAATTTGCACTTGATGTACTGTAGTCCATATTTTTGTAGGGGTTTGGCAATATGGTAATATTTTATTCTTATACCACTACTACTTTGTTGTTCCAGTATTTCATGATAAAATGGGAAAAGGTAGAAAGATAATCATCATTTTTTTGAGTTGGAGGAGATGTTCAGAAGGAAAGATGTGGGAGGTCAGATAGTAGAGGTGATGAAGAGAGTTCAACTGTCACTGAAAATTAGCCTACACATCTTCATTAATCCATGTATCATAAATTTACTACCTTACATTTAAATGAAGTACTCTATTCTCAAAACTTTTTTCATTCTAACAGTCCAATGTTATTCAACTTAAGACAATATAGTAGTTGTCTTAAATACTTCATTTGTTATTACATGCCTGCTTTTTCCTAGTGAGTTCTTTTACATATAGAAATTATTTTTCTTGATTGGAAGAATTAGACATTTCTCTGGCTTTAGGTTCCAGCTGTGTAACAGAGAACATGTCTAGATCAGACCTGGTAGGCATTAGCTCTCTGAAGATTAGTTGCAAGTTACTCTTTCATTGAGGATATAAAAGTGGTATATATCCTGAGACATTTTTATGATGGCAGTTGGGTAAACAGTAACATTACTTTTGTTTTTAACCTATGGCCCTTAGTTTGCATTAGGCATCAAATGGTGGAATGAAAAAGCACAAAGCAAATAACCATATTTGTACTCTGACACAATGCAATCAAAGTCTGATATTATTTAGTACTGATATATAGTTAAGCAGAAAAGCTAAAATTAATGTTTCTCATGAGATAGTATTAAAATACTTAAAATATATGGGAATTATTTTTCTAAAGTGTGGATATTATATTACCTATTTCAAACTGGAACAAACTTAGAAACATGAATACTGACCCCTGCTTCTAAATCTTCAACTGCAGGTGAAGTCAACTCATAATTAGGTTCTGTAACCCCCTCCCCCCAAAGCCTCATGTATTGATCCTTCAGTTCACAAGTGTGATGGTTGGGTGGTCACACCACATGCATGAGAATTGCATCCTTTAAACCTTGTTTTAGCATTGTTATGACATCAGAACATCACCCATCTGACCTGAAAAAAAGAAGTCCCATGTATTTGGAAAGGGACTAAATTGTAAGGGTTAATTGATTCACATGGATTAAATAATTGACTGCAGTGGCTAAGAGGTGGAGTCTGGTCAGGAGGGGCTCATTGAGGGTGCAGCCTGAATGCATACATTCTTGCCTAGGCTTCTCTCCAAGCTCTCTGCTTCTTACTGCAATGTCATGGGCAGCTGTCCTCTGCCGGGCTATTCTGCCATTGCTAGCCAACACTGATCTCTGAACTGTGAACTAAAAGAAGCATTTATTCCCTTAAGTTGTGGGTGTTGGGTACTGTGCCTAGCAATAAAAAGTGAGCAAGGCAATCATAATATTGACACACTTTTTCTTTTTTAAAGGAATTACCAAAAGTGGATCTATTTATAGAAGTTTAACTGAAACATAGAATCTTTTATCTGTTAAACATAATGTTTAGGAATACCTGCATTTTCCAGCCAAGCCATGAAATACAAGGTGGAAAGTTATTTTTTTATGTTTATTATCTTATAAAACCAAAAACTGAGAAGTAAAGTTATAGTGAAGCCACTTAGTTGTCTTAGTTACTTTCTCATTGCTGTGACACAATACCCAACAACCACAACATGAGGGACAAAACATCCATTTGCCTCATAGGTCCAGAAAATGTCACACAGTTCATTCACATGCAGCTGGTGACTGTGGAAGAACATGGCAGAGTATGGAGAGCGACTCACGGCATTGCAGACAGAAAAATCACGTGAAAGCCAAATGACTGAGAAGCCAGTTGATGTTTATAGACTCAAGCAATTCCAGAGCTTTCCCAGATTCTGTACCAATGCTTCCTCTTCCTTTCTTTATTTAGTTCACGTGACCAGTTGGCCCTCCATACCTAGGGTGGGTGTCTCTCCCTCACTTTCAGACCCATGGATCAGTAAGACATACTGAAAGCTTTACCCTGGGTGCCACTCAGTCTCAACAAGTTGACACAATCCTTTTGGGTCAAGCCCCGAGCAATCTCCCCTTCCAGCCAGGCCCTACCTCCCAACAGCACATGGTTCCACAGTTATCCCACTACATCCAAACTGATGAACCTTTTGGGGGACATTATAGATTCAAACAATAGCACTAATTGTTTTTATAATCCAAATACTTAACATATTTAATCTTCTGCATTTGACTCACTTTACCACTTAAATCAGCACTTATTAGAAGATTAAATATTATCAATTTGCCTGGTTTCTCTTATTTGGGAAACCCAGAACACAGGCATTCTATAGAACCAAATGAGTGTGATAGCGGAAATTACGGTGGGGGTGGGGGGAGAAGTGGGTATGGGAAGGCCCAAAATGGGGAGGGAATGTACTGTAATACTGATGTAATATATGTGCACGGAATACTCAAATTCATTGTAAACATTATGTATTGCTTACATATATATATATATATATATATATATATATATATATATATTAATAAAAATGGGAAAAAATTTAAAAATACATTAAAATTTTTAAAAAGAAAAGAATCCAAATATTTAACTCTTTTTTTGTGGGGATACAAACTGTTTGTACCTTCTTTTTAAGAGCTTCCTTATGGCTCCATGAAAACAAAACTTCCTTTGTTTGTCTTTCTGTATTTCTGGCAGAAGGCCACTATGATCAGATCAATGAGTGTTGTGGTTAGGATCTGGAGCGTCCCCCAAAAGTCTCATGTATTTTAATGTTATGGATTGTCTATGGAGCCATGTAATGTTGGTGGATTGGGGTCTGGCCTGGAGGGGTGGATTGCTGTTGTTGGGATTAGGGGGCATGTGAGTTAGGACTAAGGACATGTGAGTTAAGACTAAAGGCTTGTGAGTTAAGGCTAAGGGTGTGTAGTGACCACACCTTCGATACCCGGATGCAGGAGAGACTAAGACTGGGACTTGGACTAGTTTCGATGAGTCTCACTTGCCTGTCTGCGTGTGATGTCCTGAGAAGCTGCCTCCACCTCTCTCTCTGCCATGTACTTCAATTGCTGCCGGCCACCCCTGAGTAAACTGTGACCATCTGAAACTGTAAGCTAAAATAAACCTTTTCTTTCCTAAATTTGTGCATGTCAGGTATTTAGTCACAGCAAGGAAAAAGTGAGATAATGAGGAAGGCCTTCAGACTGCTACTGTAAGATAAAAGAAGACTTACTTCCTTAAGTTAAGATAATTGAGTCAGAGATCATTAACAGGAGGCTGCCTAGTGGCAGAGAAACAGTTATATACATAATAAAGACCTCCCACAGATCACTTGTAAGATTTTCTAGAATGTTCTCCTTTAGCATGGGCCCTGGCTCTTCCCTGGGTATATAAAGCTGGGAAGAAACAATAAACTTGCTCCCTCCCCCATCTCCCATCTCATATCTGATATGGTCCTACTAGTGGATTATTTTGTAATCGCTCAAGCCAAGCCAGGCCCCTGACTAACCAAGCAGCTGATGTTGTGCTGGCACTGGCATCTTTCTATGGAAAGTTTTAGTTGAAACCCATTTCTTAAAAAGCATGAGAGATTGTTTTAACAGAGTCTGTGGAATTATAGTCATAGATTTATTAAATGGAGAAACCTCTGAGGAAACGTATGATGTGGATGAGCTTCTATAGTACTTGAAGTCTAAGAGACATACTGACAAATTATTTTAGACAGAAGCTCCTGTGTGTTACAGGAATACATCATAATAGATGTGCTGTTAATGTCTAGATGAACTCTTCACTTTCTGTGGTAGAAAGATATACGGACACATTGTAACAATTCTAATTTATTGATCTTCCACTCCCTGAGTATTTTTACAGATTGTTCTAGATGTTAGTCTCCAATACAGTGTTTCTTTTTTTAACAGATGTGAAAGGAAGGAAGAAGAGGAGAAATAATAAGTTTTGGTAAAATTGGGGAGAAAAAATAACCTGACACACAAGTCAGTAGAAACACACATTGGTTCCGCCAATATAGAAGATATGAAGTTCTTCACAAACTCAAAAATAGAACTAGTCTTTGTTCTAACAATCCCACCTTTAGCTATAAATTCAAAGAAAATGAAGTCAATAGGTCAAAATATGTCTATGTTGTAGGTCAGAATTAAGAGACCACCAATTGCCTATTTAAAAACCCAACATACACCAATTAAGGCAAGGCAAGTATCTTTATTAACAGCCAAGATGTTATTACTACTGGCAGCCAGACTGTCTCTGGACTCTGGGTGAGTGTTCAAATAGTAGCCCTGACAATTTTAACACAAAGATTATATAGAGGATTTTACATCATTACATACACTTGAAAGATCCAAGCCACGGAGACTCCATGACAGGCCTTAAACTCCTCTTTCAAGTGGCAGGCCTAAAGTCTCAGGTTCTGGGAAAGGTCTGGGTTTCAGTTTCTCTGAAGCTAGGTAGCTGTTTAACAATTATGAATTGGGAAAAGGTATGTTGCTCAAGGCTAAACCCTGGTCCCCGGGTTCTGGAAAACAGCACCAGATATGTAGTCTCTTGTGAAACAAAGAGTCAGTCAACTTTAACTGATAGAGACTTTCCCCCGACCCTTCCTGTGTGATAATCAATCAGTTTTGTGATAAATAACTTGAATGATTTCTGTTACAATCTTGTGGTTTTGCCTATAAAATTCGAGTGTGGATTGTGCTCAGGGCTTCTCCCTTTGTCTCCACTGCACTGGAGTGGGAAAGCCCAGGCTTGAGCTTGCAATAAAGGCTCTGGTGTGCTTGCATCAGTATCAGCTCCTGGGGTCTTCCCTGGGGTCTCGCAATCTGGGCGCAACACATTATACATAGTGACCAATCATAACCTGACACCTAAACATCATTCTTGTCTGGCTGTCCCTCATGTCACTTGACTTTCACAAAACACGTGATTCTCGGCAGGCCGCCATGGAGACAAAGGAGGAGGTAGAGGTGAAGCCTCTGTGCTTATGACAAGACTCCAGAGCCATCCTGATAATTGCTCAAGCAAGGCTGCGAGGTAAGGCAGGTGGGCCTCACAAGATGAACTCACGGCAAACTGACTTATGAATTTTAACTTACACAGCAAACACATAACCTGAATAGCGCAATCACCACAAAATGGAGTCGCTTTGGTATATTGGCAATTTGAGTTATATCATTTTAAAACCTGGTTACAGAAAGTGACAAAATTACAGAAGCACTCCTAATGTTGGATTTTTAGTACACTGCCCCAGTCTGCATTGCCATACTTATTGCAACACTATTCACAAATACCAAGAAATATTATCCACCTAAGAACACACAGACTAACAAATAAAGGGAATGTGGAATATGTGTGTGTGCACAGGGAAAAACTATTTAGTCTAAAAATATATGAAACAAATCCTGTAAATCTGCACGAAGGAAGTCCAGGACATAACCCAGGCATAGAAATCAGGCATTGCATTATCCTCTTTCTATGTAGACTCTAAGAATGTCAAACACATAGATGGAGAGATTAGCATGATTCCTGCAGGGACAAGGAGAGTGGGGAGGGATATAAGAAGTGGTTGATTAAAAAGTACAGTTCCTGTGAAGATGAATTATGTTTGGGAAGACGTATATGGGAAAAATTTCAAGCACATAAATATGAAATGTTTTCATCACAAAATAAATTGTAGTTGTGTGTGTGATAGATATGTTAAGTAACTTGATTGTACTAATCATTTCATAGTCTATACATATGTCAAAACATTATATTGTTTACTATAAATTTTATTTGTCAATTTTACTCACACGAAGAATTGAAGACATAATCATAAAAGTGCTATCTCCTTAAGCAAATATTGCAATCTACTGAGGAAATCCCAATTTAAACTGATAAATGATATATAATGTATTATTAGACAATAAACTGCTAGGGATAAAATAAATAGATGGAAAATTTAGAGAACAAGGAATATAAACAGGAACAGAGGATACTGACACTCTTCTTTATTCATTAAGCCTGATGGAAAGTCACTGGAAGATTTTGAGTAGAGACAAGAGGACGTAATTTAACCTTATCAAGACCGGTGTCTTCTGAATGAAAACCATTTTTAGGACGCCAAAACTGACGACTTAAGGGTGTGGTACAGCAGTGGAGCACTTGCACAGAATGTGGAAGGCCCCACGTTCAATCACCAATCCTGGGGGGAAAAAAGGAATCAAAAGGAAAACGATGAGTGGTAACAGGGAAGGAGGGGGGGCAGCCAGTTCAGTAGCTATTGTAGAAATCACAGGCAGAAATAAAGACTAAAGTGAGGAAGTTGGAGACGGAGCTGCGACGGGAGCTGGTGGGATTCAGGATATAGCTGTGCATACATTCAGTGTATGTTACTTTAATAACAACGAGAGTAACATTTGAAATATTGCTGTGCGTTGCCTAGTGGCACTTCCTGTCCTTCCGAGGATACAATTAGACAATATGGTCCTATTTCCACACCCACGTTGGTATGTTCACGTGACTTAATATGGCCTGTGGAACGGCCACACTGACGTACATCACTTACAGCTTCTAAAACAATCCCCAGGTAGTTTTCCATGTGCTGTCTCTCTTTCCTCATTTACTAAAGGAGGCCAAGAACCTACTCACGGACTCAAAGATAAGAGGCTGGGCATTATGTCATTCTACCACCACATTTAATAAAGATAACAACATTTTATAGAGATAGTTGGTTATGTTTTACATTCACAACATTAACTCATTTAATAGTTCTGATGACGCTATGAGGAAAGTAGCACCATCATCCCATCTTATAGATGACATTATCTCTGGAGAAAGTTTCTGGTATTCAATCAACACACAAGTAAAAGAACACGTGACCATAACAAGCAAACAAGTGTTAGATATGAGCTAGAGGGACGTGGCGCACCTGAACTTGGAGCTTCACTCGTGAACCCAATCCTCACTCTGTTTACTGTGATGAGCACAATCTTCTAAAACTTAACTTCTCTGGATCCCAATTTTTTAAATCTACACAAGGAGAACAATACCTTTTATATATAGGATTGACTAATTTTCAGACATTGCCTTATAAATTAAGACTAGTATTATTATTGCATTATAAGGTGGAGGTTCTTTTAAGATCAAAGCAAAAACTCAGTAATAAGATTTAGGCCAAACTGCCAAGGCTAAAAGATCATGAGGTTATAGCTCCTTAAAATAACCTTGGCAAACAGAAAATAATCAGCTCAAAATATAATATGGAATGGATGTGTGCCTCTAGAAGCCAGGAATATCTTTGCAGATGTCAACATGACCCTTTGTCTATTTTTGCCACTTAGAAAAAAAAAAAAAGACTGTCTTAAAAGAAGGCGAGACTGTGTTTAGGAGATGAACTCAGGAGGCAGAAGGGACAGTGAGAAAGGAATGGTAAGAAACCTAGTAAAATGTGGACTAGTTAGTGAATTGGTTACCACCGTGAACAAGTTGCTTCAGTCCCATGACCACTTTCAGAGAACCCTTATAGAATGAACCTGAGGATTACATATTGAAAGCAGAGTCTGTAGCACTTGTCTTACTCCTTTCCTGGCTGGGCGTTACACTCAGAGGCTGACAGGATTCTAGATGCCAACCTCACACAGTGCATTCAGTCCACCTCAGGTAAGACTGAGGCACCTACCAGGCTTCACAGCAGTTATCGAGGCAAAGAGACCGTAGAAGCCAGACAGGAACTTGGATGTGATGTTGGCAGTGTGCAAGGCATTGGTCCCTCCAGCCACAGCTGCTGTCACAGGTGGGCCAAGGGTTGGGTTTAGAGTTATCAAAATAAAACAAATGTGGAATATCAGCTTTTCCTTACTTTCATTTGTCTCTAAACATGTAACCTTCTATACTCTTTAAATGTACTGCGTTAAAAATAATGAGACAAACTGAGTTATTTCCAAAAAGAAATAAAGGATTCATTTGGATCCTTTTTTTAAAACACCTTCCTACAAGAAGATAGGAAAGATTCTGTCATCATATATTTTGGAACTCTTGACTTAAAAATAGTAAGCCAGTATCCTTAGTCTAGAATTTCTCATCTTTTAATATGAGAATATCAATATGATGTCACAGTGAATATTTGACAGAATATAGTATATGATGCCTTCCAAGTTTATTTGGACTCTGATTACATTCTCATTATCCACTGCTGCTAGATCTCAGAAAGTATTTTGGAGAATTTACTTGAAGAACTATTTAATAAGACTGTGTTGTCTGATGAAATGACAGAAAGTATCATCTTCCTTGTGATGTTCTCAGGAGAGAAGTTTTAAAAGATTCCTTTAAAAAGTCATTAGTCTTAATAAAGTTATTCCCTGAAATATGAGCTTGAGGTTTCTGACTACCTGCAAAGAGGGCATGTTTCTCCTGTCATGTTAGATTTAATTTCAGTGTGAAAAAATGGGATGCAGGATATATAGTTAGCACCGCTGTTTTCATACACCGTTGTCTAATCCATCAATACACTGGGCAATGGCACCAAACTGACTTTGCCAGAGTCTCTTCAAGTATTTGAGAATTGGACCAGCTTTACCTCCCAGGAATCCAATTTTCTTTAGAGCAATTCTTAAACAAGTGTAATAAGCTTGAAAATGATACAAAATAGAATCAAGCAAGGTATTTTAAACTGACAATGTCGGATAGTCATATATTTAACCCACATGTGCATAGAATAACTTTGCCAGTAATATCAGTTCTAGTAGAAAGAGCACTTCTGATTGAAGCAATCCGTGTGAACAACTGAAGTCATTATCGAGTGACAGTCCAGGAACGAGGAGGGAACAAAATGTGTGTGTCAAAGTGTTCTCTGACATTTGGCTGCAAGATAAGTTGAAAAGACACACTGGAAGTCTACAAATTAAGATAAATTTTGGATAACTTTCAATAAGCATCAAGATTTTTTTTACCATCTTTATTAGTATGCATACGCAATACACGATGACTACACTCAACTTGAGAATTTTGTGGACAAATATATCACATCAATTTCACATTTTCCTCCCACTTTTTCACCCTTCCTTCCCCTCCATCACCTCTGCTGACCTCTGGGTTCTCATGTTAGAGAGACCACATGACACGTAACCTTCTGTGTCTGACACACTTCACTAAGCATGACCTCAAGTTGCGTCCATCTTCTTACAAATGATTCAAATCTATCTATCTTTATGAAAGAGTAGCAGCCATTGTGTATATATGTCACATTATTTTAACCCACTGGTCTCCTGATGGATGTTTCGGCAACTCCCACAATTTAGCTATTATCAGTAGTGCTGGTATAAACACAAATACTCATGTGTGTCTGTGGTTATATGAGTCTTATAACTCTTTTAGAAAAATACTAAGCAAAGGTACTACTGGGCCAAATGCAATATCGATTTTCATTTTTTTAAGGAATTTCCATGATGCTTTCCATAGTGGCTGTGCCAGTTTACAGTCCAACCAGCAATGAAAAGGGGTTTTTCTCCCACATCCTTTACCAGCATCTTTTGTTTTTGAGTTCTTGATATAAGCCACTCTCACTCTGGTAAGATGGCATCTTGGTGTCATTAATTTACATTTCTCTAATGGCTAAAGATGTTGAACATTTTCCATGTATTTGCTGGGCCATTTGTACTTTTTCAGGGAACTGTCTATTCATTTCAATTGCCCATTTTTTAAATGGAACTTTTGTTTTGAGAGATTTAATTTTCTTCAGTTCTCTGTGTGCTCTAGTTATTAGTTTCCTGTCTGAAATGTTGGTGGTATAGATTATTTTTCTCATTCTGTCAGTGTCTCTTCATTCTGGTGGTTGTGTTCTTTGATGTACTTTTTAATTTGATGTAATCCCATTTGTTAATCCTGGGGGCTATTTTTTTACATTAGGGATACTGTTTAGAAAGTTTTTGTCCAAGCCTAGGCTTCAAAGTTTTTTCTACTTCGTTCTTCAAAATGTTCAGTGTTCCCATTTTAATAACTAGGTCTTTGGCCCGCATTTATTAGATTTCACTTCCTGGTGATACGTGTGGGTTGAGATTCATTCTTTTGAGTATGTATAACCAGTTCTCCCAGCACCATTTACTGAAGAGGCTATCCATTCTCTAGTGTATGTTTTTGGCCCCTTTGTCAAAGGTCAGATGAATAAGGATACTTGAGGATGTTTCTGCCTCCTTAATTCTGCTCCACAGGTGACCTGATCACTTTTGCGCCAATGCCATTATGTATTTTTGATCATGATTGCTTTGTTATGTAACTTGATGTCTAGACCTCAGTGTCACATGCTTTTGTCTTGTTGCTTAGGATTGCTTTAGCTATTCTGAGTCTCTTCTTTACATAGAAGACTACAAAAACTCCACCAAGTAACTCTTAGAACTAATTAATAAATTCAGCCAAATTGTAGGATATAAGAGAAGTATAAAAAAATCAATAGCATTCCTCTACACAAATAATGAGCTTTCTGAGAATGAGCTGAGAAGAATAATCCCATTCTTGATAGCTCCTCAAAAATGAAATAACAAGGAAAAAGCCTAGCCACAGAAGGACTTCCACAATGAACACTACATTATGCTGAAAAGGACTTTAGAAAACAAAAAGATATCACCTATCCCTGGGTAGGGAAAACTAATACCATCAAAATGGCTAAACTGCCAAAACTGGTATATGGTTTCAGCACAATTCCTAAAATGAACACTAACAACATTTTCCACAGAACTAGAGAAAAAATTCCTAAAATGTATATGGAAACCAATGAGACCCAGAATAACTAAATTAATCGTGAACATCAAGATTTTTTTATAATCTTCTGACCAAAGGAAGGCCTTACCGTGAGCGCCTGAGGACACCCCTCCTCCTCATTATCTACCCTATCTGGAACACTGCTTCTGCAGAAGTCCACTCCAGTCATCCACTTTCAGCACTGATGCTGCCTTCCCTGCAGTCCCTTCCTCATCCTCCCCAGCAGAGGAAAGCATGTCATCTTCCCCTTTCCTGCCTGCTCTCTCCAAGTTCCTTCCCCTCTGTCACAGCATGTAGCATGACACTTGTTTTCTCACTAGGCCATCAATTAGCCAAAGACAGCGTTTATAAGTACTATGCTTTGGCTACGGTTTGAGCGTGTTCCCTGAACACTCACGTGCTAGAAGTTTGGTTCTCAATGTGGAAGGGCTGAGGTGGGGTGGAACCCCTAGTAGGTGGAGCCTAGAGGAAGGTGATGGGTCTTGGAGCTCCACCTTTACGAGTAGATTACTGCTGCCTGTGGAGTGGGTCAAATCTGTAGGACTGGACTAATTCCCGAGAGAATCGGTTGTTAAAATGAGCCTGGCACCTCTCCTGGTGCCCTCTGCAGCACGTGGCACCCATCACTCTGACATGCACTACTGCTATCGTGATGCTATCTGCCGTAAGGTGCTCTCTCATCACAGACAATGAGATGCTAGCACTGCTCTCCAATCTCCAGAACTATCATCTAAAAACAAAAGAAGTTTTGTTTATATGTAACCAGCCCTGGGTAGCTTTGCCATAGCAACATAAAGCATACTGAGACAATGTCCAAGCAGAATTAAAGATTCTAGAAATCACCTCATAAGTAATCAAGGGGGAAAATGAGTGAATGAACTACTCAGCGATTAAAGGAATAAAAGCTGGACATGAGAAATAACTGAAAAGCACCAGGTTTTAAAACACAGTTGCACAAGCCAAAGTCTAAACTTTGGCTTTGATGTAGACTACTACAATAACTTCTAACAACTAAAAAATTTATTTTTTTTCTGGCTTTACCTTAAATACCAGAAAACATTTGAAAACAAGTGTGGTGTTAAAACATCAAGGTTTTCATTGTTCTTCACAATCACCTTTTATTTTACTACAAAAATTAAAACTGTTATTTGAAAGTTTACATTGACGAGGATATTCAATATTTTAATATCTATTATTTTGACTTTGAAATCTGCCAATGCTCCTTCTAGTAGCCTGTCATATCATAATACTACAAATAACCTCCCTTAAAATATCCTACTAGACAGGAAGAACACCTAGCAGTCATGGATGTGGTCTCTAGAGAGGCTATCTTGTTCTATACTACTCAGTGGCTACTTGGCTTTTGACTAATTCAATAACATTTTATATCTCTGGTTTTGTTTTTGAAATGACATTCTCACTATTTTTTCCAAGCTGTCCTCTTTCCCAAGCTGGCCTCAAACTTCTCGATCAATCCATCTTCCTTAGACATTAAAATAGAGTTGGCTAGATCATGCCTGGTCTATGCCTTCAATTTTTTATCTGCAAAATTAAAAACCATAATTATATCTGCCAGGGAGGAGCTTGATGAGATTTAAATAAAGCACCATGTGGAAAAAAATACAGTCCTGTTTCTGACCCATCTTAAACAATAAATATCACTTGATAATTAGAAAATATCTATAACAATATTTGCAAATACTGTTACCTAGAAAACCCAAAGACTTGACTATGAAAGAAGACCATTTTTACTGAGTCGATTTCCTTCTCAGGGCTTTCACAGGCTGGTCCTGTTCCCTCTCTGACCATGACTCCCAGGAGCCCCATGTCTTAGTCTGGCTCTGTAAGTTGCGGTGCTAACAGGAATGGAATGGCTTCCATCAGGCTGAATAAAACTTCATTTTTAGGCCACAAAATGAGAGTTCTTAATGCTTTTTTCAGTACATACAGTGATATTACTTTTTTATTAAACCTACTGTCTCTGCTTTCTCTTGTGCTTACAGTAATATATAAAGAATTTTGATCATAATTGAGTGATGGATCATTGTAATGAAACATAATGTTCCCCTTATTCTCAACCTAGATTCCCAACACCTACCTTATTTCCCTGAACTCTACCCTAAGCCTGCTTGGGAAAAATTGGGAGGCCAGAGTTTTCAACCAATAAATGGTCTTGGCATCTGCACAGCCTAAAGGCCAAGATCATTTAGTCAAGATCTGCCTTATTGCAAGACACAAAGAGCCTTCTTTTAATGGAACTAAAGTTAATACTACCCAAAAAAAAAATCCCATATTTGAACAAAACTGACCCTGAGTTCTTTCTGTATAGCATCCTGTCTTCCAACTCGGTGCCATTAGAAGCATAATATGATTGAGAAAAAATTTCCCTGAGTATTTACAACTGGGATTCAAAATAATCTCTGTCATAACTTAGAAGTGGAATGGTAGTTTATCTCTTGTAATTTCAAATTCCTTGTCTTTAAAATGAAGATAACCTCTCCTGATCAATAATTTTACACAGTTCTTATGAAAATTGAGCAGAATAACACAGAAGCCCTAATAAGGCTTGCAAACTTAAGATATGAGCATAGTAAATGACAAGGAACTCCTAACTGCAAGTCAGGATGCTCAAAGACTTCCGGGGCATTCTGCCCCTAGTTAGGAGGATACAACTCAAATGGACAAGCCTCCAGTCCTGTGGGCTCCACTTCCTAAGAAGAGCTAGCTGATGCTCCCTCACAAGTGTCATGGTGATTAAATGAGAAACAGTAGAAGCCTTAGGCACAGTTCCTGGAATCCAGAGTACATTCACAGCAGCTAACTGTTGTTTGTGTATTCCTGCAAAAGAAACCAAACAACTACAAAAATATCAAACATAATTTTTCACCATATAAATATACTAAGAGTATAAATACATGGCCTTTAACACACATAATGATTTGTATCTTTATATATACCATTTGAAATAATTACCCTTTGAATTCATTCTTTTTCCTTGAAGGCCATGACTTACCTAGTCACATTTTCTGAGCAATGCAGATCAAATTTACATTTCAGTGTGGTGTCTCTGTAAACACATTCTAAACTGTTCTTCTTATTACAATATTTCAGCTTCAATACTGCCCTCATTTTCAATATTTCCTTTGACCTACAAAACAAGGCCTTTCCACACAATGCTTTAGAGACTGAAACCATAAATACTTTGTTAAAATTCTATCATTTGCAAAGCACATTGCTTTTCTTATAATCTTTCTGGTATTTTAATTTTTTCCTATTGTGTTCAGAGAATCTTACTCAAGTAACAGTTTAAAAGAAAGCAAAATGTAAAATTATATTGAATAAACATTTCCAAAGTTGACACTAGGAATTACTTCTGACAAATGTATTATATGTTTTATTGTGAAGATATTCAAGGTTAGGGTGATGCTGTGTCCTCTGTGTAACAAGTAACTGTAAATTTTATTATTTTTAAGGTTCCATAATGATAGTGTTGTCAAGTGCTGGGTTCTGTAAAAAAAAAATCACAAAATCAACTTATTCTGTGAGTTTTTAAAATAGATTTAAAGAAGTCTCTCACAATATATGTGATTTCATATTCAATATATACAATATACTGTTCAAAACATTCCTTTGTTTCATAGCTAACCTTGTGGCTGTCATGTGTATCTCACCAGGAATGTGTTTTATGTCTCCCTAAGAGCTCTTTTCTAATAACCTTAAGAGTTATTCATATCAAAAATGCAAAATACCTTGAAAATAAGGTATTTAGTAGAAGGTTCTATGCCTTTGTACTCTGTAACTGTTAGGATTTCTGAAAAGTTTCATTTAAAAAATTACCTTAATAACGCTGCTTAGATGTGAGCATCATTATCAACCTCAAGGCACCTGACAAAACTTTCTGAAAGATACCAGAACTCAAGTGCAACTGTGTTAGGGACACAATATGTACAAAGGAACAGAACTTATGAAAAGATTTTTACTCAGGTCTGGCTTGAAAACTGTTTCTGATGCATGATGTTTTGTTATAAATCTATTTACCTGTGATGCTAGGGAACCCCAAAGTCTCTGTGTGCTGAAATGAGCCACCTAAAATTTATGCGTGGCACCCACATATCTCTATTATGTGCATGCATAAATATTGGCTCAACATTATTATCATTCCTTAATGTGAAATGCCTTTATATTGATGTGTTAGAGCCTGTGATCATGTTAATAGTTATTAATATTAATATTAAGCAGAAACATTAACTATCCAAAAGTAAATTTTGAGTATATTTTTGTCTGGACTTCTACAGATAACACTTACAGGAAGAACAACGTACACAAGCCATGTCTCCATGTCTGCATGCTGTATTTTTACTGAATTTTTCAGTAATAGATGAAAGACTGATCTACTCTCCCCAAGCTCTTGTGCAGGTTATGGTTTATTGCATTTCAAATTTGAGGTTAACTTAAATCATTATATATTTTGAAAATACCAATGCAAGTGCAAAATGCTAGAATTCAGTGACAAGAAACTGATTTATATAAGACAAAACAACTGTAAATCCATTTATTTTTTCATATATATTTGCATAAATTTAGCTTTGGAGTCTTTACTGGATAGCAGTGTGAGATTCTATTCTAACTAAGTGAAAAATTAGACAAACCAGTTTTCTTGGGGGTTATAGGGGGGACTACTCTGTTATACACACCACCAATTTCTTCAAGAGCCTGTGATGTCTTCCTAAGATACCAATCAGAGGACCAATCAGAGTAACAGGTTTAATGAGTTAATAAAATGAGTTAAAAATCCTGTTTTTTAACAAGATTAGCAGTACTTAGACAATATAATGAAAATGTAAGTGTTGCATCTCCACATCATTTGGCTCCTTAGGGCCACTTTCATTGTTAGCATTGTGTTTCCAGGATTGCTTTGCAATTTACATCAGCCAAGTAAGTACTGTAAAGCTTCTTATTTGTTTATACTCAATGACATTTTTGGCATTTTTGTAGTAAACTGATACATTAAATACTACTAAGCAAATAGTGTCTTAGGTAAAAGTATGTATGATTTGAATTTCCTTGACTAAAACACATACAAAAGCAAAAATAGTAGTCGTATTTTTGTTGTGTGGTAAAGTTGCTTAGCCTGCCAGAGATCCAACTCATTGCGTGTCAGGTAGTTTTTGTCCTGTGTTCTTATACTCCAACACACATCTTAGGAGACAAAGAGTGGATCAACCAAGCTCATGTAGACAGATCTCATCCTGAACCACTTCCTATAAACACCACTCCTCCATGCTTCCAAGTACACACACACACACACACACACACACACACACACACACACACACTTTGCTATAGGTCAGTAATTTATTTTTCTTCAACTTCATGTAATGTCCATAGAAAGTCACTGACCTTAAGCTAATGATATTCTATACTAGTGACATCAATAGCTACAGAACATCAAAATGCCACAGTAAGCCTTTTGTAGATAAAGCCAATTCAATTCAGCTTGACTGTGCTGGCATTCTTATTTTAGGCTGTACCTTCCACCTATTATAAAAATAAAATAAAATCTTAGGACATGCCAGTTGGTTTTTCTTATAAAGAAATAATGTTTGAGATGGCAAATAGACCAATAGTTGTTTTGTTGACAGAATTACAAAATCCAAATCTAAAGTAATTACAACAGAATGATATTCTAGTTCATTTAGAAACTATGTATTATTAATCCCATCCCACATCTTAAATACAGGTCTTGTTTCTTCCTTAACATGCAAATCACATTTCTCACCAAAAAAGTAAATATAATCTGGGAAATATAGGATTTATTTTTAGAAGAAAAGAAGACGATGGAAAGTAAGTGAAGGTCCTCTTGCACCCAAGCCAGCAGTGGCATTCTGACACTGAATGGACACAGTGTTTAGAGCATCAACTGCGGCCTTCAAATGAGTGCACTAGATGTCTCTAAAGTATATATCAAGAGAGATAGCTAGTATTTCTCTTCAGGCTTTCCTTATGAAAGATAAACATCACCTTGTCTTATTTATTTTCATACTACTCATGCAATACAAAAAGATCTAAAAAGTACAAAACAAAGTACTTAGGATTTTAAAAATGCATTTCCATCTGCCATTAAGAACTGCCCTCACTGTATCCATCCAGGAAGCATCCTGCTTCATACATATTTCATCCGATTCTAAACTTCCTCATTTTCCTCAGATGCTTTTTAAGAAGCTTGAAGCATTTTATCCTCTTCTCTTCCTGGAACAGTGCTCCTTCTCAATGATCTCTATTTTATTCTTCATCTTATTGCTTCCTTCAGTGAAAAAAATGAGCTATCAGTGGGAATTTTGTGCACCACATAAAATAACTTTTGTTTAGAGCAGTGTATTTATCAAAAGAGCAGACCCAATATGAGCAGCAAGTTAAACAGCCTTCTTGATAAATTTACTCATCACAATTTCATTCAAATCAGACATATACAGACAAAAATTCTTTCATTGTATATGGACAAAAAATTGGTGAAAAAACATGCGTGTAATAGTCTAGTGGTGATCCCTGTTAAAAGACTGCGCTGAACAGGAGCCAGCCGAGTGTCTGAACAACTTCTATTTCCAGCTGGGCCACCTCAGTGGACTCTTAGCTCAGACCCTTTTTCTCCATCTATATACAATGAGCCGTAATACCATCAAACAAATTTCCTCCACATTCAAGACAGAAGCTGATCTGCCTACAAACTCCTCTTACTTATACCTTTTTTAAAAGGTAGATGAAAAGATCTGTTGAGGAAAAAAAAAAACCTATACAAAAATGGACAAAATGCATACTTACTCTGTTTATTATATTTTTTCTATCATGAATAAGTACAGGTACCTAAGAATCCCAAGTCCTATGTTCTTATACTCTAACACACATCTTAGGAGATAGAGTGGATCAACCCAGCTCCTGTGAACAGATCTCACCCTGAACCACTTCCTACAAACACCACTTCTTTCCTATTATTTTAAGCTTCCTTATTTAAAAGTTTTGGAAAGTATCAAGAGCATAAATAACATGCAAAATAACCCTAATAGAAAGTTTGAGAAAACAGAAAATTTGAGTCACTCTAAATATCTTTACTAAGCTTTTTTTAAGTTATTCTTACAGGTGTCAAAATAAAATCTGAAAACAAGACGATCACTGTGACTTTTTACAAACATGGAATCAATGGCAGAAAATGGGAGACAGCTGAAAAGTTACTGATCTTTAAAATGAATATAAGATATTAAACACTGGGGCTGGAGGAATGGCACCACGGTTAAAATATTTGCCTTGCAATCACAAAGTCCTGGGTTCGATTCCCCAGCACTTCAAGGCATGTGGATTGTTCTCAGTCCAAGGCCAGCCTGAGCTACACCAATGAGTTCAGGACCAGCCTGGGCTTCTAAGTGAGACCCTGTCTCAAAAAAAAAAAAAAAAAAAAAAAAAAACAATGATATCAAACATTGGCACACAGAAGTTAAGAGAAAAAAAAAATCACAAAAGATCTGTGACATATAAAACCTACACGAAAGTGTTCCCAGAGAAGAAATTTGAAAATAAAAAAGAAAGGAATTAATCAGAATACAATAAACTCCTTAAATCTGATGAAGATTGTGACCGAAATAGGAAGGGAACACCTGGACACAGCATTGCAAATTCTACAGATAAAGAAAAAAATTCTGAAAGCTGCTAAGGAACAATAAAAGTTATCTACATATGAAGGAGATGTTCACTAAATATTTCTGCACCAAATGACGGAAAATGATTCCCAGCCAGAAGATTCTCAGAGGAAAAAAGTGGTGAAAGAAAGTTTTCAAGGATTAGGTACGTACATATGTGGGATGCTCTAGTCTATACATCACCCAGCCAGCAAAACGTTATAATAATATAGAATCTGCTTAGTTTCTAAGATTGTTATGTCTTTATCAAAACACTTATCATCCTTGTGCAATATGCTATACAGAAATTTTGCAGAAAACCTAACAGAAGAATAAGTGATTATATTTAATATTAACAATTGGAGGAGTCTTTTTAGGCATAAGGATTTTTAATACATTGGATCATATTTTTTCTCCAACAAGTCTTTCTGTATTCTCTAATTTTCTCAAATTTTATTCAGGAAATAATATAATAAGTGCTGCTTAGTTGCATTATCTTATTTGACATCAATCTAGACATAACACGGGAAACTTAATACTAAAAAATAAAAACATCAAAGTTTGACAACATCAAATAAGAGTATTACTAACAAAAATGACGTATGGAATGGAAGAGAATTTAAATAAAGGCTAAATGGGCTAAATGTGCATTTTTTTTCTATTGTAGAGATTCATTGGGAATTGTATTAGTTTGATAAATCAGTAAGTCATATATCAAACGAGTGCACTGAACATTGGTGAGCAATTGAGAGGAAAACAAACTGTTCATAATGATTTATTTAAGATAGTAAAACTAGCTCAAGATTGATTCCCAAGGGAAGGAGAGAATTCTTTAATCAAGCAAATGAACTGACTTTAAAATGAGAAGTTTAGTAAGAATTATACTAAAGCAAATATTGTCTCAGAAATACTATAGGTCATTAAAATACAAAGTATTTTGCTTAAGTATTAAAAAATAATAACCTCAGAAATAGCTGGAGATCAATAATGTGTGGAATGATAGGTACCGGATGACCCAAACCATTTAAAACTGAATGGACAAAATGCTAGTAACAGTACTGAAAGTTTAGGTGCAATCATAGGTTCGATAATCATTCTTTGTCATTGCTGTTTTTTTTTTTTTTTTTTTTTTGCATCGTCCCTCATTATTGTTATGACCTGGACTGAGTTCAGGTAATTGGTATGTAGTAAAATCAGAAACTGTTTTTCTTTAATCATACTCAGAGTCAATATGGAATGTTCAAAGCTTCTTTATTAACTTACACTAAGGTGCTCTTAATCACGGCCTCTCCCATTGGCTACAGTAATTGAGGAAAATGTAAGCTACTGTCCAATTCGCTGTTTTCCTACTGAATATCAGTGCAGGAGTGAAAAATCAAAGCTCATTGGTCAGTAAATTTTATAGTGTTTTTAATTATGAGAAAACCCTCCTCATAGCTGTAGTTGAATTTGTGAAACTGTCTACTTCCATAGGAGGTAGAATTTTGTTAGGAAAAAGGACTGAAATCAAAAAGTCTAGACTTTGAAAGAACTTTTCTGAAACTGATTTATTTTCCCCCAATTTTATTGATATGTATAAGTCCAAAATTTAAAGTTTACATTGATCTTAAGCATTTTGTGCACATATCTATCATGTGAAAGTTATAAGACCTTTCCCTCTCTCCTTTTGACCCTCCAGTTCCCATTATTTTCCTCATTTAGTTCTGTGAGATAATTGTGATCTGGGTGTCTTATATCAGAGAAACCATTTGATATTTCACCTTCTGCTTATTTCTTAACTAATATGACTGACCAATGGAGAGCTGCTTTTGCCTTCGTCTTCTTCATCTGTAAATGTAAATAAAACCAACTGTCCAAAGTGACGTGATCCATCATAAATAAGTATGTTATCAGGTAGAATCTGTATAAACCTTTTTATGGTTCAGAATGAGCAAATGCGAAGGATAATTGGGAACAATTTTATTGCTGTTGCTAAGTCTAAATACGATTCATTAATAGTAATTCCTTTCTTGAAATAAAAAGTATTTCAAAATGTTAAACACAGATTTCAACCTGTGGCATTTTTTATGTGGAGTACAGATTTATGAACAATTCTCCATCATAGGCCAAGTTTAGAAAATCATGTAAAAACATGGATTTTTAAAAAAATCTAATATCCTTTGTCTTGAAAAATACCTATTAGGAAAAAAATCTTATTTTCATGTTTTATTATTATTGTCTTATAATAGCTTGATATTGAGGTTAGGTTGTGTGTTCCTACGGAATTAATGATTATTATTATTATTATTAATTTTCATTATTATTAATTTTATTACCTCATTTTTAGATGCTAAAGATTTTAGAATTAGGAAGTTGTTTTGTCAAAAATTCCAATTGGAGAAGATGGTTCCCTACAGAAAAAGGCAGACTTTAAAAGTGATTTGAATGTAGAAAAAGATGTGTTATCCAAAAGTAACTGGTATAAATTTTCTACATTTTTATCATTATAATTCAATTCTCTTTTTACCATTTGCATTAAGCAGTGTATAAATCTATTTTACTAAAGATTTGGAAAAAAGATTCATTTCCTGTATTTAAAAATACATACATTTATAAAGTAACTTATTTTTACACTAATATTGAATGAAATAATGTACATATTGACTTTTAGTTTAATAAACTGGTTTTCCCACTTATTACTTGTGAGATGTGAGATTTGGGGTAGATATATTGAAAGACATGCTCAAATAAATGCATTCTACTTTTTCTGCACATTACTTTATAGTCATAGAGTTCTAAGAAGGTCACACATACTTGAGGCTCAATGCATCTATATTCTCCTTCCCTCCATATTCCTTTTACTTAATATCCATTTATGCATCACCCCCCTCATCTTAATCAGTGTCTGGTGAAGAATATGCCTTCAGTCATTGTTATGAAAGTCTGTGTTAAAGAGATCGGTACATTGTTTTTACTAGGAATAATATCAGAATGCTTTGTCCACTTTCCTATGCTCATACTAGTTCATAAAGGCTGTCATTATATTAATATTCAGTTTCTCTTCCTGGAACTTCCTTCAGCATACTTTCTTCCCAAATCAGAAATTTTAATTATTTATGATAAATGTTTTTAAGGAGGATTAATGTAGCACCACTCAAAGTCAATTCTCTGGCTCCCTAAGGAAACTTCTCTAAAACTGTACTTAGCATTCACAGAAGATAACATGTCTGCAGTTAACTATACCCGGCTATCAAACATTTTGATAACTTTTTTCTACGTTTATATGTTGTAATGAGCATA
This sequence comes from Ctenodactylus gundi, assembly GCA_004027205.1. Lineage (NCBI taxonomy): Eukaryota > Metazoa > Chordata > Mammalia > Rodentia > Ctenodactylidae > Ctenodactylus > Ctenodactylus gundi. The sequence goes on along the minus strand of PVKB01001710.1, from coordinate 127,605 downwards.
TGAACCTCTCCAAATGTTCTTTTTAAAATATATCTTCTTGGTTATTTAATCGACTTATTGGAAAGGACTATGAAGAACACTTAGTTGAGTCAGTCACCAAAGTGAAAAGAAATCAGGCCTTGTATACAATAAAATCATCATATTTCAATCTTGACCAAGTTTGAATTTTGTAATTTTTTTCCAAAACAAAGTAATACATATTCAATGTGACATGTGGAAGAGCTGTTTTAACTGCATTTTGTCCTTTTTCTCATTTTTAAAAGAAATACTATTAATAAAACCTGGAGAATTTATCAAACAGCAAAAAACAACACCTTCTGATTCCAAATGTTCTATTTGCTTATGAATTTTAAACCAGATGTAAGAGTAGTATTACATCTTTCTACTTGCGTCAGGACAAGAGCTAGCACTACATAATTTAGGATTTTCTTCACCTTACTTCTGGTACCAAATTTCTTTCTTATTAGTTACTAAGGCTTAAAAAAATTATCTCTAAAACTTGTTTAAAACAGAAGTCATATTCAGCTTTTTTCTTCCACAAGTAATTGGGGATTAAATCAGAGAGTGAGCTACCTCTCTTATTCTTTTTTCTTATATTTTATTTTTGAAATAAGGTCTTCCTAAAACAAGAAGTTGCCCAGACTGACCTCAAAACTACAGTCCTCTAGCTCAGCCTCCCAGAGTGTCAGGGCTCCAGGCTTGGTTTCATGTTTCATAGTCTACATGTCAACTTTGACACCTCTGCTGCACTGATTGTAGGGAAAGCTGCATACTCCTGGGGCATGATTGGGCTGACATCCATGGTTGACCACTGTATGCTGGTCATTGGTGCAGCCTAATCAACTGGGACTATCAATCAGAGAATGTCTAGATATCACTCCTATTTGTGGCTTGATTCTTGAATAGTGGCTGCCTTCCAAAAGAATACATTCCAAGGCTGGTCCCAGGTGAGAAGAAGTAAAGCTTTCAGTGCTCTTGAAAATGAGACGCAGAACTAGAAGAGTGACACTTCCGCCACCTTCGTATCAGCTAATGCCTGTGAGTTTTCGAGTTTGGTTTAGAGTGAAGAGGAGGAGATACTTCCTCACTTGAATGTGCAATGACAATAAAATTGGTGGTGAGAGGAAGGTCCTCCCACCATATGTCAGATTGCTTAGGGATTCAAATTATTGTAAAAATGAAGAAATTTTAACCTGAATCCTCCTAAGTTAGGGACCATTCATACAAATCTAGATGGAAATGAGATGCCCAGCAAAGCACACACCTGGGAGCCATTATTATACACTGATAGCATTTTAGCCTACTCTCAGCACAGACTCACATTTCTTGTGTATTTACTCCGCAATGAATCGGAGACAATTCTATGTGACCAATGCGGCAAAAATGAGAGTTTGTGGCTTTTGAAATTGGGTCATAAGGAAGTATTGCTGTTTCTGTCTTGGTGTCTGGAACTATCCTCTCTGAGAGAAAGCATCCGGCATGTTATGAGAATTCTCAGCCCTGTTGAGAGGTGCAGAGAAAGAGGACACAAGGCCTCTGAAAACAAGCAAGCACTGACTTGTTAGCTGTTGAAACAGCTCAGGTCCTTTAGCACTAGTGAAACTTCCAAGTGACTGTGGCCACTGCCTGCATCTGATAGTAACATTATATAAAACACTGAGCCAGGACTATTTAGCTAAGGTATTTTGAATTATTGGCTCCCCAGAATATAAAAGATTACTTCTTTCCTGCTAAACATTGCATTTTGACTTGATTTGTTCTATAGAAGCAAAATAAAAGCATACATGTTGTGTAAGGAACAGGGCCCTGTTGTAATAAGATGTATCAATCAGAAATTGTACACCAAAGTTGGGAAGACCGAATGGGAGGGTTACTGGCATTCGAAGGGTCCCATGACTCTAAATGACTGCGGGCGAGAACTAAAGGAAATTTTCAAAAATCTTATTGGGAGCTGAAGAAATGGATCTTTAACTAAATATAAAGAGTTTAGTAATGCTGTCTCTTATAGTAAACTTAAAAATGTGTGATATACTTAATAAACAGGATAATTTGGCTAAATATATTTTCAAGTAGCATTAGTCATCTGACTTCTTCTTGCTGTAGTGAAATGATGATGATAAACTAACCTAAGGTAATAATTATTAAATATATGTGTTTCCTGCAACTTTTATTGATCAAAATAAACCATACCAGTGAGACCTGGGGTGCTGGCCTGTAATTCCAGCATCCTGAAAGAGGGAGGCAGGAAGATTACAACTTTAAAGTGAACCCAGACAATTTAGTAACTGAGGAGGGTGCCATGCCAGAATCAAAGCCAAAAGATAGCCTGGAGGTACAGCAGAGTGCAAAGGCCCTGGGTTCTATGCCCAGTACAAACAAATAAATTGCGCTAATCCTTGCCTTTCCAGGTAATAAACAATAATTAAGAAAAGTGTGTTTTCAGGAAAAAAAAAAAACAGGATTCAAGACATTGAAAAAAAAACGTTTTGTTTGTTTTGTTTTATTGAGGCAAGCTCTCACTCAGGTTGGTCCTGAATACCCTAGGTAGTCCAGACTGAGTTCCAGTTCACAGTAATCCTCCTGCCTCAGCCTTCTGCGTGCTGGGATGACAAGCACACTTCACTATGCCCAGTTTATATGGTGATGAAGTATCAAATCCAAAGCCTTGAGTTTGCTATGCAAGTGCTTTAACTTCTGAGCTACACTACCACCCCCAGGTGGAGAAACTTTCTAAAGATAAAGAGTATTACTCTAAAATCTTTTCTAAAATCTTCAGAAATATTTGAAATGGTGTATCAAACTTAAATTGTCCTGTTAAAAACCTTTCAGGCAGGTCTCACAGACTCTTTTCATGAAATAAAATACTTCTGAGAATCTTAGGTGTTTTCCCAAAGCAGCCATCCAGGAAGCCTGAGGTAAAGAAAGATTTACAGTGGCAACACTTTTTAATAAATGTGGCTTTTTTTCAGTTGTTCAAAACCCCCAATAAAAAAAATATTAAAAACTCAGTAATTATTTTTAAGTGAATGGTATTTGTAGATAAATTATTAGCTTTGATGAAAACAAGAGGGGATAATAAGAAAGACAAAGATGGCTCCCATATATGAAATTACTACAGACTGGAAACAGGCTGAAGAAGTAATATTAAAATATCAGTTTTCATTAATAAAAATAAAACACCATTTAGAACATAACAATTAAAGATCAAATAAACAGCATGAACAGACCTGATGTGAACTTTAATCAAGAAACTAGCATGTGTGCCCAGCCAGAGTTTAGAATTACTTGACAGCAGTTGTTCTGCATGCCTCCTACAAGAGCCTCATTGAAGTGGAGGCTTTACGCAGTGCCCTGTATGTGTTCAGCCAATGTACTTGGGATTTGTCCGGAGAGAAACCTTGTTTCTAGTTCCCTGGGTCTTTCTTCAGGTTCATGCAGAGTTTACTTGAAAAAGAGTGCTCTATAACCCTAATCTGAGTAGTTTCCATCATATCTAGATTAGATTAAATGACATTTTAGCCTGCGTGGACTGACTTAACAAAAATCCCATAAAGTGGGAGGCCTATTAACAACACATCTAATGCTCATGGTTCTGGAGGCCGGGAAATCCAAGATCAAGTCTCCAGCAGATTCAATGTCTGAAGAGATGGCCCTGTGTAATCCAGGGCGGAAATGAAGGCGTGTGACTCTCCTTCAGGTAGAGAGTGCCTGAAACCTCCGAAGCCGTCGATATCGACTTTCCAGCTGTGTGGGTGAGCAGTGAGAAAGTGAATCCTCGGGCCCCAGCCAAGCTTCACACAACTGCAGCACCTGCTGACATACGACTGCATCATTGTGAGCAGAGAAGCTTAGAAAAGGAAACGACCACCGCCGTTCCTGTTATTTCACACCATGGAATGATGGGTCCATTTCTCTTACAAGAACAGACACGTAAAACCCAGATTAGTTACAGCTAAGAGGCCCAAAGACTGATGACAGAGACAATATTTACAGAACTGATGAAGGTAAGCCAGCAAAGGAAGCTTGAGGAAGTGATAAGAAAAAGCAGCAATCCAGGCAAAGTGTGGTATTCTGGAAGCCAGGAAAAGAAAGCGTTCGAAAGGCAATGGATGATATGGTGTTGAACGCTGCCCACTGCTGACGGATCAAGACAGATGAGAGCAGAGCACCACGTTCAGCAACGCAAATTGCATTAGTTACTTTGGTAAAAGGAGCTTGGGCAAGTGCGGTTAAAAATAATCAGGAGCAGGAAAATCAAAATCAAGGAGAGCAGAGCACTCTGAAGGAGTTTCACCGTAAAGAAAAAGATCTACAAGGCCTTAACATAAATGCATCCAGATCTCCATCAAAAAGACACTGTCCCAGGAGTACCTGGCTATGACTCTGGTCACTCAAGGAAAATCACAAGCTCAAAGCTAGACTGGAAAAGCAAATGTTCTATGAAATACATGTGTACCCCATGTCTACAAATCTGGGTGGCCTGGCCTGACAAGAAAGCTAATCTTAGCAAAAGCAGTAGAGTGTTTCTTGGATAACTTCTTAAGTGCATATCTGACAGTCACACCTACTACTGACTCACATTATTAAAAATTCTCCACAATAAGCATAAACAGAGCCAAAGAATCTCAGTAATCATATGATGAATGGGTTATTATATTGTGTCAGACAACTGTTATATTGCTTCTCCTGAGCATTGCAAAATTAAACAGTAAGTGAAGAAGATGATACCTGAATACCAGGGGGAAAACTGTTTCTTGGCTTCTCTGGCTCCTGAAATCATTGCATGGACAATAGACTACTGTCAAGCACTTTGAGTGCTTCCAAATAAGGGCAAATTATTTTGTGTCTTTACTGATAAATTATGAGATGAAGGAAAAAGTGGAAATTTCAAAAGTCAGAATAAAAATATCTGAATAGAGTATGAGAATACAGAAATAAAAATTAATAAAACTGTGACTTGAAGCCATGTGATTTTAAGTGGAGTAACACAGACACATCCTCATATTCGGACTTGCCACTGAGGCCTCTTATTAACTATAGTAGTCCATGCAAATTACTTAAGTTCCCTAACTTCCATTTACGTATTCATAAAATAAAGGCAATAATAGTTGACTTGAAAAATCATGATGAGCATTGGGAGGAGCTAAAAGAAAATACTAATCACAGTAGCTGTCACTGGATGAGTATATTAGAGAGCACAAGCTGTCACAACAAAACATAATAGACTTCATGGCTTGCAGAACAGAAATTTATTTACCACCAGTCTAGGGGCTGAATATTTAAAATCAGCGTGTCGGCATGGCCAGGGCTATGCACTTTCTTTCTAACTTGCAACTAGTCACTTTACAGCTATGCAACACTGGGATTTCCCTTGACATGTGATCCCCACATGTCAGCCCACATTCATGATTTCACTTGACTCTAAACCTTTCCCCAGAATGCCACTAATAGTCCTCTAGTCCACTAATACCTCTAGTCCCTTGGAGACTAGAGCGGGAGCCTACAAACTGTGCTTGGATGCAGATATTCAGGCCACAACAAAATGTGACCCAAAGGTCATAATTGGTCCTAAAATTCTATTATACTTAAATCTACTACTAATGATAATCTGAATCCTATAATTTTACTTATTTTGCTAGACACAGTGCTATAGTATGCTTTATTTCCTTCATAGAATTTTGGGTTTGCCTTTATTATCAAAATATTTTATGTTCAAAGTGGGAAGGTTTTGGCTTTAAGTCTTTTAGGAGCAGAAGTTGTACCACATTCATGAATAAAAAACTGGAATTCTACTAACCACATTCGCTCTTTTCATTTTTATGTGTGCAGTGAACAAATAAACCAGAAAAGCGTACTGTAAATGTAACTCAGCATAAGGCATAAAGTCTTTTAAAAAATAAAATGTAGAGCTATTATTTAAGTTCTGTTATGAATAATTTTTATGAAGACTATAATCTTAAATTTCTTATGTTACCTCTTTGTACCCTAAAAAGAAAAGTGGCGCTTCTCCACAGTGAACTGGTCAGCAAAAAAAAAAAAAAAAAAAAATCTGCTATTGGCAAGGAAATCTGCAAACAGACTTGGCTCTGGTTTTTAATGGAAATGCAGTCAGCAGCCTGCCTTTATGAGGGCACACTGCTATCACCAAATATCCATTTAGGTGGTGAGGCCAAGGCTACAGGCAGCAGTCCAAAATCATTAATAACCCCCAGGTGAAAATAAAAGGTTGAAAAAATTCTCACGGTGGGAGGACCCATTTCAGATTTCTCAGTATTTTTGAAGTAAAAGAGAAAGTTGGTCATTTTATAACAGTTTGGTCTGCTGGGTTTCCCTAATTTACCAACAAAAATCTTTACCACCATCTATCCAATGAGAATTCACAACACATTTATTAGTTGAAAGATATATCCCCCTTGCAATCAGGCAACGTGAGCTAAATAGCTCTTAGTTAAATTCATCAGAATAATTCTAGATTCTTGCCATGATAAACGTGCATCATAAGCCAGTACAATAATTCACAATATGATGACCTATCCTGGTGTCATTTTCCTCAGAAATGTCTTCCAAAATTGTAGCACTCCTTACCCTTTCAAATTATGTATACAATTAGCTACTTTTGTATCTTTGTATTCTTTTCTGCTAATCCTGCAATTGCTTCCTCCACTGGCTCATCTGAAAATGTCCTTAACGTCACCCCAGGCCAAAGTCAGACACTATTCACATTACAAAGAGAATCACTCAAGAGGATCTCAGAGAAAACCTTTCCAATGAATTTCCTTCTTAGGATCCCCCCATCAGATCAAGATAATTTCTCAGATACATTCTGAATTTTAAGTTCTAACTTTAAAAGTCTATCTTCTCCACCAGTATCTGAACTCCAAGAGCAAGTTTGGTAACTGTGTTGTGTTGTACTCCAACATAATGGGAAAGTGCCTGACACATCTATTTTGAACTTAAAAGTCCCAATGAGTTTGACATCTAAAAATATAATTAAAAATATTGAACTGTATTTTTCAAAAGATATAAAACCATTGTTTCTAGTACAGCTGCATATTATAATAGAACAGCTAGCCTTAAAAATCACAGTGCTTATGTGGATTAGATCATACAAGTCACAGGAAAAAGCACAGTCTATTACATACTCAGCTATAGTATAACTTTGATCATTCAATCTTTGAAACATTTACTAACACTGTTTTGAATCAAATAAAACACTGAGTTCTAGTTATACTGTGTCAGGTAAGCCATTGATCTTCAGGAACTTACCATCAGGAAGAAATCTATGCACAGACACATATAATGCAGGCTGTTAAGTGACTTAATCAAAATAGGAGCAAATTGCTGCGAAAGTGAAGGAGAAACCCAGCTCTACAGAGAATTCAATAGCTCAAGGAACATGAAACATAAAGAATGTTTTGGTGACTGAGTTGAGTGAAATCTACCTGAAGATGTGGGCACAGGTAGGTAGGCAACACTGCAGATACACAAGGACAGCTGTGCTTATGGAAGATACAATGTTCTACTCAACACCTATTTCCACGGTTCTTATCTATTAATTTTTATTTCCAAGGTTTTCTTACTACTAAATTTTATTTTATTTTCTCTAACCAGTCCTCCCAAGCATGCAGAATCTCAGCTGAACTGTGGCAGACAGGGCAGAGGGCAGGGTGGGTAGTTAAAACTGGTCTGTCTTCCTTTGGTTGAGAACTAAGCAAGGGCATGAGATACATTTCTGGCCGGTTGGTAAGGAGGACACGGCTTAAAACTTCCAGGAAAATTTAAAGCTACAGAGGGAAGAAAAATTCCTTGTACTGTCTGCAGAAACTTTTGATTGAAAACTCTGTCACAGAGCTGGTTCAATTAACTTGTAACCAGAAAGAGGACAAAGTGAACAAGATGGTAGGCAAGGCAAAAGAAAACGCCTGTACTTTTGATGAATCATAATGCCACTGAAGCAGCCAATGGCTTTTGGTGAGTCATATCACTGAGGCAGTCAATGGCTTTTGTTCAAAGAAATAGCAATAACTTTAGATGTAAGATACTGGAAACATGTTTTCTGGAAACATTCTAATTAGTACAGGGTAAAACATATGAATTTTTCAAGACATAGACAAAATATCATTTGTAACTTAAGGCGTTATGAGAAGGGGAAACTTGAAGAAATAAAAAGGTAAAAAAAAATAAGAAATGTAGTCTGAAACTCTGAAAATATGTTAACTCTTATGAACTCTCCACGGCCCTCTCCCTGTCTTGCTATCTATAGAACCATAGACCAAAAAAAAAAGGAAAAGGAAAAGGAAAAAATTAAATCTCTGAGATAAAAATCTGAGACTGATTTTAGAAATAAGAGAATTAAAAGAATGTGTAAGAGAGAATGAAGACACAAGGAAAGTATACTGCTTAAGGGAGACATTGAAGGAAATTTGAAATCAGAAGAAAATAAAAATGATTTTGAAAGTATCACATGAAAATAGACTCTAGCATGATTTTGTAAACTTTATTTTTTGAGACAGGGTCTTGCTTTGTAGCCCAGGCTGGTCCTGTAAACTTTTGCTGTAAAAAGTCAACAAAAATCAGACAGATGTATTGCAAAGTGAAAACTGTCAGAACAATTATCTGATTTTATAAAATAAATACAAACTGAGAAAAAAGATTTGAAATTGCTCACATTTGAAAACAAAGGTATATATATATATATATATATATATATATATATATATATATATATATATACAGTCATAGTATATTATATATTTACATAGTTAACCATACCATATATCACATACACATTTAGTGCTTTTGGTATCATGTCTTGTAAGTTACTCACCAGAACAAATGTCATGCAGCTTTCCCCTTATGTTTTCTCCTAGGAATACTTTCAATAAAAAATAAAGAAAGAAAGAAACTACAATTGAATTTAACAAAAGAATTAAAGAAATTTACAATGGGGAAAAAAAACATTCTTTGCACCAAATTACATAGGGAAAAATATTATCCGTTCAAAGCCAAAAAAAAGAAAAGAAAGTTTGATCTTATCTCATAATATATACAAAAAAAAACCAACTGAAAGTGGGTTGAAAACTTAAGTATAAAACATGATACTAAAAAATTCCTAGAAGAAATCATGAGAAGAAAAACTGCAACAAATTGATGGATATGACACCAAAAACAAGGAATGAATGAATGTGCATAAATATATCTACATATACAGATATATATTTTACAAAAAAGACCCAATAAACAACTCTACCTGTGGGACACAAATTAACTTCTAAAGATTATCATCACAAATTCCATATACTAAAAATAAACTATACATAAAGGCAATCAAGAAACCAGACCTATGGAATTGATTAAATAAATTTAACAGAGGAGGTGAAATGTCTGTAAATGAAAATATTATAAAATATCGATGAAGGAAATAACAAAGACAAAATGGAAAGATAACTCATGTTTCTGAATTAAAGTAATTCGCTTTTTCTACATGACTATCTTGCCCAAAACTATCTAAAGATTTACCAAAATTCTCATCAAAATACAAATGACACTTTTTTCACAGAAACCAAATGATAACCTTAAAATCCATAGAGAATCACAAAGAAACAAAGGAACTGGAGCAATCTTAAGCAAAAAGAAGAAAATTGTCACAATCATAATATCTGACTTGAAGAGAATAATAATAAATATCGCATGGAACTGGCATGAAAACAGAAACATAGGCAAATGAAACAGACCAGAGAGCCAGGAAATGAATTCATGCTTCTAGAACCAACTGATTTTCAGCAAGAAAGGCAAGAAACCACAATGGGAAAAGAGCAATCCCTACACCAGATGATGTGGGGGGAACAAGTTGTCCACAATCGGAAAAAAATAAATAAATAAATTAGACCATTATTTCACAATATACACAAAATCTTAAAGTAGATTGAAACCTTCAATATAAAACATGAAACTATAAAATTCCTAGGAGAGGACTTGTGAGTACAGCTCAGTGCTTATAGTGCTTGCCCAGTGTGCATAAGGCCCTGTGTTCAATCCCCTGGAACTACATAAAAATTCACTGGCAGTGGTGGTCACACCTGAAATCCCAGTTCTTAGGAAGCAGAGGATTGCCTTGAACCCAAAGCCAGACCCAGCTAACATAGTGCACCCAGGAGCAGCCTACATAAGGAGACTCTGTCTCAAAACAAACAAAAGAAAGTGAAGAAAAACAGACCTCTCAAAATCAAAGGCCAGATTGAAAAATGGGCAACAGAAATGAATAGAGAGCTCTCAGATGAAGAATTTCAAATGGCCAGCAAATACATGAAAAGATGTTCAGCCTCCTTAGACATTAGAGAAATGCAAAACAAAGCATCACTAAGACACCATCTCACCCTAGCGAGAATGGCACATATAAAGAAGTTGAACAGCCATCGACACTGGCGAAATTGTGAGAAAAACAGAACAATTTTGCAATGCTGGTGGGACTGTAAACTGGTGCGACCACGATATAGGGCAGCACAGAAATTCCTCAAAAGGCTGAAAATAAATATTCCATTTGACCCAGCCATACTTCTCCTGGGTACCCTTCCAAAGGAGTTAAATGTTACATATAACAGAGATATGCGTGTACCCATGTTTACGGCAACACAATTAATGAGAGCTAAAATGTGGAAGAAGTTAAAATACCCACCAAAAGACCAGGCCACTGAATACAAAAATTGTGGTACATGTACTCAATGGAGTACTACTCTTTCACAAAAACAGATAAATTTGAGCCTTTTGTAAGTAAGTGGTCACAACTCAAGGCCATCATACTTAGTGAAGTGACTCAAATACCAAAGGTTAAATATTGCATGATTTTTGTAATATGAGAAAATCAGAATATAGATAGTCTATAGGGCTAAAAGGTAGAATAGTGAAAATTTGGGGGGGGGGGGTCAGGAGGGTGTGGTGGAACCAAAAAGAGGGAGGGGAAGGGATTGTAATATTAATGTGATATATATGTACACAAAATAATTAAGCTCAATGTAACCATTGTATCTCACACACATGCACACACACACACACACACGCACATGCACACACGCACACCCATTTTTTTCCTGCAAATTTAAATTTTCACGAAAAGCAAACATCACGAATTGCTTCAAGCCACTGAGGGGACCACACAACACAACCAAAAGCATCCATGCTCAAGGACACCTGGAACTCCTTCAGAAGGTAGCAGGAACAATGAGATATGTGAATTCAAAGTGAGGACAGGTATTTTGAGAGAGATTAAAAGCAATATGACTCTTACTGTCATTTTTTTAAAAAACCACTGTGTGTTCTGATCACATCTTGTATGTGAGGGACTCAAAGAATGCAGCAGCAAGATGACCTCGTGCGAAAACAGACTGAGGGACTGAATAGAACGTTCTTAACAAAGGAATACAGTGGCCATGATGTGACAAAAACAATTTCAACAGCACTAAATCATTAGGGTGATGCAAATTAAAACCACAATGAGCTTTTATCTCAGACCTGTTAAAAAAAATCTGTTCTCAACAAAAATAGAAAAAAGTGCTAGAAAAAATATAGAGAAAAATAATGTAAATGGGTACAGCCATTTAAGGAAAGTGTAGAGTTTTCTCAAAAAAAAAAAAAAACCTCTATCTCTATTTTGTCATCCAGGAATCTCAATACTGGCATATATCATGAAAATGAAATAAATATTTCAAAAAGATAATTATACTTTTGCATTAATTTTGCCTTATTCACAATGCCCAAGATCAACAATCAACCTAAAACCCCATCAATGATAAATGAAAAAAAGAAAATGTGGTGTATAAACCCAATGCAATATCATTTACATTTATGATAACATGAATAAACCCAGAAAACATTATATTAAATGAAATAGGCCAAGGAGAAACAAATACTACAGAATCTCACTTATAGGCAAACTGTAAAACAGTTGAGCTGACACTTTATGAGTGTTTAGATCTACAATATCTGCCCAAAAGTTTCATATGCAGAGGTGGGGCTTTTTGGATGGTAAAGTTTGCTGTACTTACCAGTGCGTTAACTATGCCTTAGTGTGGTATTTGTAGGTGGGTCCTGGTTGGAGGTGGGTAAGAGAAGGCATGTTCTAGAAGAATGTATTCTTGCCTCTCGCTCCTCCTTTCTCTTTCTCAGCTTTTAGCAGTGTTCCTGTGTCATGTCTTTCTGCTATGCCATTTCTGCCTGTGAGATAGTCTTTCAAGGACCAGTCCCACTGAAACCCTCAGCCTAATAATTCTTTTCTTTATGTTATCATTATCACATCTCTTGTGGGAGAGTGATGAACACAGATGGTTACCAGGATGTGGAGTCAGACAGAGGAAAAAGGAGCTGTGGCAGTATGAGCCGAAGGATAAAAGATCTCAGGTAAGTAGAACGAGTAAGTTCAACAAATCAACAGTACAACATATGACCACAGTTAATAACTGCATGTTATACTACTGGAGATTGTTATGAGAGTAGATGCTAAGGTTCTCATCATTGAAAACACAAGCATGTGAAGTGATATCAATTCACCTATTTAATTATTCCACAAATACACTTATTTCAAAACATCTGATTATGTAGGGAAAATACCTACAACTCATATTTTAAATAAAATTGAAATTTTAAAGGAGTCAAATTTGACTAGGGACAAGAAATCACAAGTGTTTAACCAAAGAAGTACTGCACTTAAGAGCAGTGCTCACTATCTGTAATTACTCTTATAAAGTATTGCTTAATTACCATTCTCTCAAGACAGATATAACTGCTCTGTAAAAACTCAGGCACCTAATTAACCAGTGGGTCATACTTACATGAGTGCTATTACCTGATATATCATGGCTTTCAGGCAGGACAGGAACAATCTATTTAATTACTTAATTGTGTTCATCATTAAAAAACCGGCCAACATGTCTCCCATGACTCTGTCTACTCAATAAATGTTAAAGACATGTTGATAAGTGTTCATTTTAATATTGTAAATACCCCTCCCATTTTGAGCCTTTATTGTCTTCTGTGCACAGTGCTTTACATTGTACAAAGTTTGTTCTTAAATGTGCACATTCTACCTGCATTCAATGATTCAGTAAGGATTTACTGAGGGCCTATTATGTGGATTTACCTTAGGTTCACCCAGGAAAATGTTAACATTCGGTGATGCCCAGGCATAAGCACAAACACACCAAACATTCAGCTATGATGTCCCTATTAAAAGTGACATGCAACTATCCAGCCACTCTTGGTCAATTAAGAGACCCTTAGATTGTTCCAGATGGTCCTTTTCTTCTTTTCTTGGCTTTATAGCAGAAAAAGAAAAAGAAATTACTCAGCATAATGCAAGTGATCTCTCTAAACCTCAGTGAATCTCTTGTTTAGAAACATTTCTCCACTTCCAATTTTCTCGTTCTTTCCCTACCAATGTTAGTATCTGTGTTGGCAAGTTATTACTATTGCTGGTGGTGTTGTTGTTGTAGTTGTTCCTTTTGATTTAAAGAGATTGACTGCAGAGCTAGGGACGTGGTTCAGTGGTAGAGTGCTTGTTTAACAAGCTCACAGCTGTCAATTTCATCCCCAACACTGGAACCAAAGAAAAGTAAAAAGTTTACATACACAAGCTAGTGATTAAGACAATAATCTGTTTGCTACTTCAATAGCAACATCCAAAAGACCTTATAATCAAAACATAGTCCATGATAGAGTGTATGCAGGGGAGGAAGCAGAACAAAGATGGTGATGGTGAAGCATTGTTTTGTCACTGGCTTTGCATGATTCAGCTGAAATACAGAGCTTTCGTAAAGGCATTTCCTCTATGGCCTGTCATAGAAAGACAGAGGGTCTGCTGGACCTGAACAGTGATCTCAGCACCAGAGAAAAAGTAGTGAGGATTGCCAGTGGGTGAGCTCAACTCCCAGACAAGGACAGAATCTGGAGTGAGGCCAGGCAGACAGGGCCTGGGTCTCTAGAGGGCAGGCTCTGCAGACTGCAACAGTGAGTACTAGAGGACACTGTAGCAAGGATGGTGTCTAGAAGGCACTGGTCAAATCACAGCCAGTGACTGTTGGCAGGCCCAAAGAGAAGAACCGGAAGTGCACTGTGATCTCTCCCAAGGGACAGACTGTTGATAAATCACAATCCAAGGAAGCCAGGAACCCTCCACTCAGGCCACTAGGCAGAGAAGAAAGCAGTGAATGGGGAGTAGATGCCTTCTGAAAGATCTTAACTCAATGAAATTTGACCTCAGAAAGCAATGAGCACATCTCCCACCTCCACTGCACACGTGTGAGAAGAACCATCTTACCCCAGTGTGATGTTCACAGAGGGAGGGACATGTAAACTCCTTTGGACACAGAGTCATGCCATCTCAACCCAACTTCACAGAAGCATCAAGAAATCACTTGGAGCAGGAAATCTTTGCAGACTTGGGCACAGAAAGAAGAGGGGCAACTGTTTACACCCTGTACACTCTCCCTCGTTTGGCAGAATCGAAAGGCTTAGGATGTGGAGACTCCCCATGCGAACAACATAGGGAGGTTGGTCGGTTGTTTGTTGACTTCAGTCTCACTTCAATGGTTTTCTCTGGGCATATTGCAATTGTATTCTTTTATTGCAACTCATTTGTGGCATTTTTTCTCACTTTCCTTCCTTTGGTTTTTTTCCCCCCTTCTTCCTGTTTTTGTCAATTCTTAGTTTCCACATTTCTTTCTTTTTCAAGTAGCTCTATGCTTTTCTGAAAAGCCTTTCAGTAGAATCTGGAGACATACTCTATTTCACACATAACTCTCTTTGTTCTTTCTTACTGTTGCTTCTATTGCTTAAGTTTAGTGCTTTTTTCTGATCTAAAGTTGGAGTCTTCTCATACTTTTCTCTATCCTATAAAAACTCTTCCAGTGCTAACCCTTAGCCTCAGTCTGCTGTCTCCCTACCCCCATCACTCTTATTAATAGCATTGGTAAGTATTGAGAATTCACAGCCATATGGCTAATCATGTTGGGAAGTAATAATTGTATACTCATTAGCTAGACATAGGTAATTATGGTAGATTTTTTCTACATTGTCAACAAAAAATTAGTGTTGCTTTCAACAGACTCTTCTAATATGTTACTTTATATTGGCATAAAAATTTTCATTGGTAGTCTAGATCACATTTCTACTGTTAAAAGTGGAATGCTCATATGAGTAGATACATTGTTGTCATATGTCCATAGCTGTTAAATATTAAGTTTAACTATTGATATGATATGAATGTCCACACCGCCATTAAAGATGTTATAATGGTTGGGGTCTACAAAAGGTTTACAATATCTAATGGCTAGGTTTAGCTTGGGTAAGCAACATAGAAGACAATTTTTTTATTGATGGTGATATAATTTTGATACTGGGGAAGTTTTTCAGTAAGATATTATTATTATTAGGTTTATTTACATAAATATATTGATGGTATATACTATGCCTTTTACTGTTAAGGATAGAATTCTTGATGTATTAAATTGTTTAGCAGGTTCTGTCAATAATTTGTTAGTCTTAGATAACTATATTCTAAATCTTTATCAAAATTGTGCATACTAGAGCAGACATTTATCTTGATTTCCAGTAAGTGCCAACAAATATTTTGTTCACAGATCATGTAGTTCTTTCTGCAATCTGTCCCTCCTTTGCAAAAGATAAATAATAGAGATTAGGTAACCAGCAGAAACTTGGTCATTCAGAAGACCCTGAAAATCAATAGCTGAGTAAACTAGAAACAGATATAAATACTAAAATCAGAAGCAACTTAAGGGTATTCCAAAGAAAGAAGAGTCCAATGAAAAAATCTTCATAGCAGAAGCAGAACTCAGCAACACTACCTGATCTACAATACACAGCAATACAAGCATAGGGAACAGGGCAATAACTCATCTTAGTAGAATCTGACTCCTCCTGAAGCTGCTATCATGGGCACTGAGATTGCAGAACCCACAGGAAAGGAAGTTAGAAAACAAATGGATCTATTAGCCAAAGAGCTCAAGCAAGATGTGCTTAAAGAAATTCAAGATACGCTCAGTGACTTCAGAGAAAATTTAATCAAAGAGATGACAGCCTAAATAGATAAAAAGTTAAAGGATGATAAAGACAAAAAAAGATAAGGCAATGTAGCAAATGGAGGAACATCTCAGCAGAGAAGCAGAACAACAGAGAGGGTTCCAGGTTAAATTTCAGGATATAAAGAACTCACATGAAAACATGGGAAATCTGCCCAAGCATTTTGAAGATAGATTATTAGATCTTGAATACATGGTTGACAAGCTGGATCATACAGTCAGTAATGACTGAAAAACAAAAAGACAAGATGGAGACTGGATTCAACAGATGATGAACGACTCAAAAGGAAACAACAACAGAATTATGAGAATGCAAGATAAAGTAGAAAATAGCACAAAAGGTGTAAAGGATGTGTTTAATGAAATTTAGAAGAATTTTCCCAAACCTAGGTAATAACACTGAGCTACTGTAGGCTTATCAAACAACAAATAACTAACCAGAAAAGAGCCTCTCCACACACAACATAATCAAAATCCCAGACACTCAACATGAAGAGAGAAGACTAAAAGTTGCAAGAGAAAAATAGAGAGTAACCTAAAAGGACAAACCGATCAAAATAACTGCAGACCTTTCAGCACAAAGCTTAAAAGCCAGGAGATCACTGAGTGGTGACATAATACAAGTGCTAAGAGAATATAGATGCTACACCAACCTATTACAACCAACAAAATTATCCTTCAAAATAAAAAAAAAAAAGGATGTTAAAGTACTTCAGGACAACGCATAAAGAAAACTATGACCACTAGACCAATGTTGCACAAAATACTTAGAGGAATCCTAGACAGAGACAGGGAGACCAACAGCATAATCACAGAGAAAGGAAAAGAACAAATAGAGAATGAGCTAACAACAATATAGAACGAATAACCCCAAAGACTCATGACCACAGACATAACAAATACACCTTATTATAATGATCAATACTAATGGTCTCAAATCTCCTATTATAAGACACAGATTAGCTGATTGGATGGGGAAAGCCCAACAATGTTTTGTTTTTAAGAGACACACTTTACTCATAAAGAAACACATAGAATGAAAATAAAAGAATGGAAATTAATATTTCATACAAATGGACCAAGAAAACAAACAGGAGTAGCTATAATATTATAATATTATTAGACAGAGCAGATTTCAAACCAAAACAGAGCATAAGAGACAAAAATGGACATTATATATTGGTTAAAAGAACAATGCAGCCTGAAGAAGTCACAATTATCAGTACTTATGCATCCAATATCAAGGCATCCAATTTTATAAAACAAAAGCTACTGGACATGAAAGAACAAATAGACCCCAACACAATTATAATAGGAGCTTTCATACTCCACAGTTACAAATAAAAGGTCAGCTAGACAAAAATTAACAAAGAAATACCAGAGCTAAAGCACATTATTAAAAAATTGGACTTAACTTATATTTATAGAGTGTTCCATCTAACATCAAAAGAATACATGCTTTTTCTGAGAAGCACATGGCCTGACTCTATTACAGGCCATAAGGCATGCTCAAATAAGTATAAAGGAGTTGAAATAAGACCTAACATACATTTGGATCATGGAATGTTATACTAGAAGCCAATAGAAAAAGAAACTCCAGAAAAAATTCAAACACGTGGAGACTAAATAATAAATATTGAACAAACAATAAATCATAGGAAAAAA